>JAXCGZ010020980.1:32500-85000 GCA_037179515.1 Halocaridina rubra | reverse complement strand
CGTGAGTAACATGAATGTTTTCTCAAACATGAATTTTACTTACGGGTAGCAACAAGCACACAAGAAAAATAAACAAACGCAGAAGTAAATACACAAATAACGAAACCAATATATTAAAAAAAAACCTCGGGTATCCATAAGCGCCCGAGGAAATGAACAACCCACGTATGAAATATCTGCAAAAAAACTGTAAAAAAATATATAAATAAATAAAAAAAAATTCCGATATGTTCAAATAGCCTTAATTTCCATAAAAGTGAATTGCTACCAGCCATCAAGTCTGATAAATATTAATATTTCAATATCGAGTATTGGAAAACTCAAAGGTGGAGGCAACAGGTATTCCGGTATTTGCACAGCTAGCTAACCAAGATTTTATTACTACTCCTAGTACTATCATTATTATTAATACTGGCATTTTTATTATTATTATGATGATTACTATTATTATTATTTTATTATTGCTGCTTGTAGTTGCAATTACTGTTATTGTTAGCATTATTATTGTTCATATTATTATTATAAATATTTCAATATCAGTTCTCATTATTATTATGATTATTATATTCATTAAACATTATATTTACAATAAATAGTTTCCTAAATGGTAACTTGAATATAAAATTTATACAAGTCTAATTATAATTTAATTCTAAATATCAATACTCATAAAACTTCACAATTATGAGAGAGAGAGAGAGAGAGAGAGAGAGAGAGAGAGAGAGAGAGAGAGAGAGAGAGAGAGAGAAAACTGTTTTCATGTATATATCACATATGCTTATATATTAGTAATGGGTCATTTCTTGATATATTCCACACTAAATTGCAAAGCAAGTATAATTTTTCACCTGAGCACATAAGTCCATTATATTACATTAATTCTCCGAAATTTTCATAAGTATACTCATTAAAGCTGCTAAGTTAACAAGGGCAGAGAGACCACATACATCACTCCTTCCATCATCCTAAATAACAATACTTGAATTAGTCACTTTTTCTTCAGGGATAATGGCCAGCTCGAACTCAGGTCCTCTGGTATGGGCTGTCCAAACTTTAAGACAGCTTTCACACCAGTGATACGTCGCACGTGGCATGCCACGTGGCACGCCAGTTGAAAACGAACAACCGGAAATATATGAAACCTTTCACAAAGAAGTGGCACATGGAACTTGTCACGCCACTTGTGTGAAAGGTTTCATATATTTCCGAATGTTCGTTTTCAACTGGCGTGCCACGTGCCACTTTGGTGTGAAAGCGGTCTAATAATCTAAGAAACCAACTCATGTAAACCATCTACGAACGTACTCCTATATGTAGATATTTCCTATGTTGGTTCGTACAACCTCTCTCTTCGTCAGAACCACCTCAATCTGAGGGCGAAGGCTGTAAAATGACTGATTTGGTGTCTTTTGTCAATTCAAAAAACTAGATTTATAATATTTAGATGTATGAGGTCAATAATGAAACAGAGAACTTCAAGAGCTTGAGCTTCAATTAGGACAAAAACACCCGCCTTGCAGCACCCAGAAAGTATAAATATAAATAAAGATAAAAAATATACATATACATATACGTACATGCATACATACAAACACAAGCATACATACATATGCATGTATATATATATATATATATATATATATATATATATATATATATATATATATATATATATATTAGATACACAGATACATATATTAATATATGCATACACGCATACATAAATATATTCACATATAAAAGGTCGCAACATGTTTGTGTGGATGTTATGGATATAATATTTTATTGATATCGCATCTCATATTCACCTTGACATTTTATATCATGCTTAAAAATAGACAAAAATAAATTATTAAATTTACATGTTAAAGTCATTTCTCATATCTCCTTTAACAGTGAAATTTATTATGGGTTTAAAAAAAAATATATTTATTTGGAGAAGAATGCATTTTTCGTAGGGTTTTGTTGCGTATTCTCTGCCTCCAGTACTTCATTTTCTCTTATTCTGCACCTTCTTCCCTTTTCCTGAGGTGAGGAAAAGAATACCGCCTCCATGTTCCCCTTTCCTAGCGCGACCACCTCCATGTTCCCCTTTTCCAGCGCGACCGCCTCCATGTTCCCCTTTCCCAGCGCGACCGCCTCCATGTTCCCCTTTCCCAACGCGACCGCCTCCATGTTCCCCTTTCCCAGCGCGACCGCCTCCATGTTCCCCTTTCCCAGCGCGACCGCCTCCATGTTCCCCTTTCCCAGCGCGACCACCTCCATGTTCCCCTTTCCCAGCGCGACCGCCTCCATGTTCCCCTTTCCCAGCGCGTCGTAAACTTCAAGTAAATTGGGAGAAGCGGGAAGAATTAAAATCTCCCCTCTCGTCCTCTCCTCCCTCGGAGAGTCAGCCATCCCCTTATAAGGGGGAGTATGGTCCTTGTTTGCTTTTGATGAAATCAGCTTCTACTTATTTCTGACACTCAGAACAAAATCTATTCTGTACAATTTATTTGCTGAGTAAAGCTACACTTAACAGGATATACTATTTAGTAATAATGGTAACGCTGTCAAAGCTCTGAAATCCCATTCTACAGTCCTTTTGACATATGTGCGTGGATTAACACACACACACACACACACACACACACACATATATATATATATATATATATTATATATATATATATATATATATATATATATATATATATATATATATATATATGTATATATATATATATATATATATATATATATATATATATATATATATATATATATATATATATATACCAGAGAAAAGCACACACAAAGTGCATATTTTATTTTTTGCACAGAGACCTACGAGACTAAGAGTTTCGCCTCTCTCGAGGGTACTTCTCACAAAAATTATTGTTCTTTTAGTGACACTAGTAATGTGGTTTTTCTTTTTAATATGGGCTTTGTTACACAAAACTGCTAAATTATTCAACATCTTATAGTAAAGCTGGAATAATATAAAGTGATATGATAGCTATTAAAATGAACTTTAAAATAAAAAAGTAAAAATCCACACACATAAATTCTTAGGGTACTGATAGCTGACACATGGAATTCGCTAAGAGAAGATATAGTCAATGCTAAATGCATTTATATTTTTAGGGAAGGATTTGATAAGTGCTTCTGAGTATTAACAAAAGAAACCGACCGAAAGAAGGGGACTAACGAGGATAGGTAAATACACGTAAATAGGCACTAAAATTAATCGGATTGCTTACTCTAAGCAACTTCATTCCATCCTCTTGAAATTGGAATCAGACAAACCGTACAAGAGAGGTCCTAAAAAATAGTGTATTTCAGACACGTGTACCTTCAACACCACCACAACCAGAGCCGATGAAATGAAGGCTTGGAATAAAATCGCCTTCTGAGAATTCCCCAGCTTACGATATTTCATATTTTCATACTTCACTGGATGTATTATCAAGTGAGCAACTGAGCTCTCTCTCTCTCTCTCTCTCCACACACAAACACACCCACACACTACTCTCTCTCTCTCTCTCTCTCTCTCTCTCTCTCTCTCTCTCTCTCTCTCTCTCTTCCGGTTTGATATTAGTATTTTTTCTTTCAGTACGATTCATATCCTGGGAAAATTTCCAAGTAAACAAGTACATAACAATCCAAAAGGATTTATTTGAAAATGTATTGGTTGGTATAATACGCCAAAGTTTATAAATTAAATTATTGTTTTTATTATTATTATTACTGTTATCATTATTATATCAATAGTATTAGTAGCAGTAGCGGTATTATAATCAGTATTATTATTATAATTACTATTATCTATCATTATTATTATTTTAGTGGCAAAAGCAGTAGTATTAAAATAAATAAGTGTAAATTTAAATACTCAAGACCAAACAGAGACACAATGGTTGGTTTCGGTTTTACGTCACGACCTCCCTTTTCTACTACTCTGGCAATTACAGGAGTGATTCGAGTCGACAACTAAGAAAAAATGAGTCAAAGCGAGAGAAGAGTAATAGAAAGAGGACTGTGGGCCAGAAAGCCTAATTAGGGTGAAAGTGGAGATAAATTGGACTAACGAACATGGGGTAATCGAGGGCTTTTAACACCCCCCCACACATAACCCCCCCTCCCTCTCACTTGACTAAAACCTAACCTCCTTCTCCTAACCCCCCCTCACCTAATTTTATTAAGGAAGAGCAAAAGAGCACAAATTCTCACTGGTTTTCCTCATTAATTCTAGATGGATTTCTTTCCCTCTTTTCAGGATTATTCATCATTATTAACTGATTTTTCTCATTCATTCTGTTTGGACTTCATGCACTCTTTTTAGTAGTAAAATAATTTATGATCATTATTATTATCATTATTATTATAATGATCATTATATTTCATTGGTTTTCCTCATTCATTCTACATTAATGTTCTGCACTCTTCATTCAAATTTCCTATAATTATTCATTGGATTTCTCACTGATTTTAGAGTTCTTTCACTCCTTGCAGGTATGAATATTTATTTAACATTTATTGTCTTTCTCATTAATTTTAGAGAAAAAAATCTTGCACTCTGCAGTATTACTTAATGTACTATTATCTGTAAAAAAATTAATTTAATTTTTACACTAAATCCCATCAGAATTTACACCAGTGCCTTGACAATTAATATATATATATTTTATTAATTTCCAACAACCTAATATATTTCTCATTTAATCATGAACACACACACTCCATTTTTATTACAGTAGCGTCAAATCATCCCAAAGTTAAAATTTTTTTCCATTAATTCTAAGAGGAAATTCTATCACTAATGTAAAACTGTATATGGCTTTCCCTATTTTTTTTTTATTATTATTATTATGAAAGGGTAAAATTACCCCAAATTCAACGCCTTCCCTCACTGATACTCTAGTTTTTTTCCCTTCAGAAATACAAGGTTTTCCTATGCAACTCCTCTACAAATGGTTTGGTTTCGGTTTTACGTCACGAACTCCCATTTCAACTAAGGGCTAGGACGGTTGCCTTCTTGCGATGGACTTGTTTTGGCAGATGTAATCGTTACCCTGAGTGTATGCCCTTACTAACTTCAGTCCGTGACGGGGCGCGAACCCTCGACCTGCCGCCTCAGAGTCGCAGACGCTACCATTTTGCCACGGAGACTACTAACTCCTCTACAAATGGATTAGGGATAAATCACAGCACCCTAATATCAAAGGTTGTCTTTATCAGTTATCGTTGGGGTTCCTTAAATTATTTTTCACTTTAGCTCTACTGTTTCATAATCAACTTCGCTCTCTTTAATTGTATTATTATTATTGCTATTATCATTATCATTACTTTTATCATCATCATAATTATTATTATTTTCATTATTATTATTGTTGTTATTATTATAATTATTACTTTTTATTATCATCATTATTATTATTATTTGTATTTTCATTATTATTATTGTTATTATAATTATTATTATTATATGTAAGGTACAGTCAAAATACCCCATTGCAAATCATCTGTTTATTAACTTGAAGCAAAATTGCATTGGTCTCGCCTCAGTTAACAACCTCCCACTTCCATATTCAATTAATTTAGGAAGAAATTTCTTAAACCTTTCCATCATTAAACCAAAGATTTTTCTTAAGTTAATTGACCCCTTCCACCTACACAAACCTCAAAGCTTTCTCAAAAAATTCTGGAAGAATGTTTTTACATGATTTTTGTCTAATAAACCAAAAGTCTTTTCCTGTCCTAAGTCATACACACTCCAAAGGTTGAACTAAAAAGGTCAAAATACTAAAATTCCAATTATAGTTCTCATTAACTCTTGGAAGAAATCTGCAGTTTTTTCCCTCATTGAAAACTCTTCAACAAAATATATGAACAGGAAAGAGGGAAAAAGTTTTATGATTTTCCTAATTAAATTCAAGTCAAAAAGTCTAAGACTCGTGTTTCGCCTAATAAATCATTAATGTCTCCTCACCTAGTACTCCCATCCACAAAACTTGTCAAGGAGGTGGCAATATTGAAGTCTATTCTTCATATAGGGGGAAAAAATCCATATATGTCTCAATAATCTTTCAAGTCTTTTTTTTCCGTCTATCAACTTTATTGCCTTCCACAAACCTGTTTTATTATGGAAAGTGTCATACCATCCCCAAATTACACGGTATTTGTAAAAGAGAGAGAGAGAGAGAGAGAGAGAGAGAGAGAGAGAGAGAGAGAGAGAGAGAGAGAGAGTGTTTACGACTTCTTTAATATTCCGATCATTGAAAGGAGAAAAATGAAAGTACTCGAAATGCACATATTTCGCTAACTCTGGAATTATATCCCTTCACTCTCAATTCATTATGGAGCTTTGAAACTACCTTAAAATTTTAAGGTTCATTGTTTAATGTGTCACTATTAATCCTATTGCAATGGGGGTGATCTCAGCTTGGCGACGGGAAAATCAAGGCTAGATGCCCTTACTAACGCCTCGCGGTGGTCTCGGTTTCAATGGTATTTGTAAAAAAAAAAAAATATATATATATATATATATATATATATATATATATATATATATATATATATATATATATATATATAAAGAAGCAGTGTGAAATGGTATTTTTCAATAGCCCTTTAGAGTTTTTATAAAGCGGGGTCAAAGCATGCAAAGATTTGACACATCCATTCCGAGAAGACATTTATATACTTCGTTATTTTAAGGTATTTTGCTAGAAATACAGAAATGAAGGTATACGTTTTTCCTTTTGATTTCTTAAAAGGAGGACTCCAGTGACATCCATATTCAAAGATTTTAGTCATTGTATTCAGGAAAGATGTTCAAATGTTTCTGTTCGTTCTGGAGGTTCCAGCACTCAAAAAATTCCAAATTATCTGACAAAAACTTCTGGAGGGACATTTTTAAGATTTTTTTATTCCTTTCCCTTTGTTATTTCTCAAAAAGAAGACTCAAGAGTATCCAAAAAGTAAAAATCAACTCCTTAAATTACGGAATATTATTCATTCACGTAAAAAAAAAAAAAAAAACACACACACACACACACCACCACCACCCGCACACCCCCCCCGTGTTATTTTTCTTAACGAACTCTCACCCTCCCTCTCCCTAAAAGAGAAAATAAGAATATTAAAAGACGAGGTAAAAAAAAAAAGAATTACTAATCAAGAGTCGCATAAGAAAAAAAAATATTTTTTCATTCACTTCTGAAGAATTTTTATTCTTACCTTTTATAACTAAACCTACCCTTCCACACAAAACAACTCAAAAATGAACACTAAATTAGTAGCAGCATCACAATCAGATTAAAAAAAAAAAAAAAGCTTTATTTTAGTCTTGAAAGTAGTAGTCTCCGTGGCAAAATGGTAGCGTCCGCGACTCTGTTTCGGCAGGTCGAGGATTCGCGCCCCGTCACGGACTGAAGTTAGTAAGGGCATACACTCAGGGTAACGATTACATTTGCCAAAACAAGTCCTTAGCAAGAAGGCAACCGTCCTAGCCCTTGGTAGAGAAGGGAGTTCGTGACGTAAAACCGAATCAATCATCATTTTAGTCTTGAAAGCAAGTTAATCAAATTTTTTTTTCTCGGGAATCTTGGGCTTACCTCCATTAACTTACACTCCTCTCAGCCAGATAATATAAAAGGAACTTAGATATAGTCAACATAGTCACATATCTAAAACAGAAAGATGTTCTTCAATTAGCTTCTAAATAAAAATTAATGCATATTTTTTTCTCTCTCTCAATCTTCGCATTTTCAATCCTTCCTTCCACCCCATCCCATCCTCCTCCTAATAAATTGGGGAAGAATAACTAATGGAGAATCACAAACTCAAATATAAAAAAAAAATTCTTCATTCCAGTTCTGTAAGAATGTCAGTGGATATATTTCCTCAATAGCGTTTGAACTTAGTTCCCATAAAACCAACACAGATAAAGGGAAAAAAGAAATCCTTATGGAGATTCCAATCCAGAGAAAGGGAAAACAGATATCCTAATGGAGATTCCAATCCAGATAAAGGGAAAAAAGAAATCCCAATGGAGATTCCAACCCAGATAAAGGGAAAAAAGAAATCCTAATGGAGATTCCAATCCAGAGAAAGGGAAAAAAGAAATCCTAATGGAGATTCCAATCCAGATAAGGGGAAAAAAGAAATCCTAATGGAGATTCCAATCCAGATAAAGGGAAAAAAGAAATCCTAATGGAGATTCCAATCCAGATAAAGGGAAAAAAGATATCCCAATGGAGATTCCAATCCAGATAAAGGGAAAAAAGAAATCCTAATGGAGATTCCAATCCAGATAAAGGGAAAAAAAGAAATCCTAATGGAGATTCCAATCCAGATAAAGGGAAAAAAGAAATCCATATAAAGGGAAAAAGAAATCCTAATTGAGATTCCAATCCAGAAAAAGGGAAAAAGAAATCCTAATGGAGATTCCAATCCAGATAAAGGGAAAAAAGAAATCCCAATGGAGATTCCAACCCAGATAAGGGGAAAAAAGAAATCCTAATGGAGATTCCAATCCAGATAAAGGGAAAAAAGAAATCCTAATGGAGATTCCAATCCAGATAAAGGGAAAAGAGAAATCCTAATGGAGATTCCAATCCAGATAAAGGGAAAAAAGAAATCCTAATGGAGATTCCAATCCAGAAAAAGGGAAAAAAGAAATCCTAATGGAGATTCCAATCCAGATAAAGGGAAAAAAGAAATCCTAATGGAGATTCCAATCCAGATAAAGGGAACCTCATTCAAACAAATATTGAAAGAAAAAAAAACAGAGGCAAAAGACAATAATAATTTCGTTTAATTTCTAAATAAAAGATAAAAGGAAACTTTTTATTTCACTCAAGGAATATTTAAGCTCTTCTCCCTTAGCTTAATGTTCCGGTTTTACGTCACGGACTCCCTTTTCTACTAAGGGCTAGGACGGTTGCCTTCTTGCGAAGGACTTGTTTTTTGGCAGACGTAATCGCTACCCTGAGTGCATGCCCTTGCTAACCTCAGACCGTGACGGGGCGCGAACCCTCGACCTGACGCCTCAGAGTCGCGGACGCTACCGCATGAGCCACGGTGACTACTCTCCCTTAGCTTACTGTTACCCTCAATATAAGATTGAAAAGAAATATACTAATGAATATTCACAGTGCCTAAATACAAAGACTGCTGAAATAAAGTCTATGCACTATTTTCTATTTTTTTTTTGGGGGGGGGGTTCATAGCCCTTTGGATTTTTCACGTCAAATTTTCCCAAATCCCCCCTCCCGAAGTATAAAGAAAGAGTTACAGTTCCAATTCCCACAATTTTCCTTCATATGCCAGAGAAGTTGCAGGAATTTTTTTTTAAATAAATCTTTATTATTTCCTCACACATGATTTAACTCCAAGAAGGAGGTTCTTTATTTTTCAATAAACAAACAAAACAAACAAACTTTATTTCCATTTCAATACAATGGGTATTCGTCAGCCAGGGCAAGCCCCAACCCCCCACTGTGGTGCCCAACCACAGAAGTAACTGCCAGTAAACAGCTTAAACTCTCGGTCTTGGACGGGAACCGATCTTTCGACCTTGTGAATGCGAAGCCAGCGCGTTACCACTGTACTAGCCAGCAGGCTAGGATTGCCCTCAAACATCATATAATACAACGAAGTTTATGAGTATTGCTGGAGGATATTTACATATTTTTTCCAATAAGTCTTTTAACTTTTATTGCATAACTAGATCCTTCACCCACAGTTTCTTAAGCTCCCGTGAGGACTCCCAATACTCAGCAGTTTTTCTCAGCTTTTCTAAATGACTTTTTCATAAAAAGTCATTTTAAAGTCAGGAGACATAAAGTTTTCAACTACTTTCCTCAATATCAAAGGTATATTAGCATAGCATTTTCTTTCAATTTTATCTTTTAACTTAACCTAACTTAACTTCTTTCCTCAATATCAAAGGTATATTAGCATAGCATTTTCTTTCAATTTTATCTTTTAACTTAACTTCTTTCCTCAATATCAAAGGTACATTAGCATAGCATTTTCTTTCAATTTCATCTTTTAACTTAACCTAACTTAACTATTTTTCTCAATATCAAAAGTATATTAGCATAGCATTTTCTTTCAATTTTATCTTTTAACTTAACCTAACTTAACTTCTTTCCTCAATATCAAAGGTATATTAGCATAGCATTTTCTTTCAATTTTATCTTCTAACTTAACCTACCTACCCACCTTTATCAAGAAGTATAGCAAAGATAAATCACTGTTTTCATTACTAAACCGTTTATCAAGGAACTTTTTGGTCTTTTTCGCAACTAATATCCTCATCAATTCTTGATTTTTTTTTTGGGGGGGGCGTTCTTTTCAATATATCATTGGCAATTATTCACATATATGTTCCCCCATGACTAACACTTACACATACACAGACACACAGGCGGTATAATATATAGATTATTGTATAAGCGGATATAGCGTCTGTTTCTCACCTAGGATATTGGTCAACAATTTTGAAATAGTTTGACTCCGGCTAGGGTTAAAAGCTATATACAATTTTACTACCGGCATATTGTAAATGCTGTGTCATAAAATTGGATTAAATGGGGTGGAGTTAGGGAACTAACACCCACTCCTCTCATACTTGCCATCCGGAGAGTCTAGGAATGTGAGGGGTCCTGATAAATAGCAAGCTAAAACATATCCCCCTACTCTAAAATCAGAACAATAAATAGTTTTGTGATATTTAAAAGCCAAATAAAAAGAATACTTTCTCATACTTGAAAATACGAGAAAAATAGAAAAAAAAACGAAGAGAAGATGCTAAATAACACCGATGACGGCATTTTAATCTTAACTTAGTCGGTACTCGGTAAGTTATTCAGATTTATATAATAAATCATTTCAACATTTGAGAACCTATTTTATTATAATGGTTCTTGAATATCATAAATGACAAGTCAAGAGGAATATTAAGAATACCAGAAAGCAGAACCCAAAGAACACCGATCAAAGTATTCTAATCTTACACGGAATATTAAGATGAGGAATAATTTCCTAGCCCTTGGTAGATAAGGGAGTCCGTGACGTAAAACCGGAACAATAATTTCTTAAAATTGGATGTTTAGTCAAGGACACTGCAATTATCGAGATTACATGCTTCTAGACCGCAGAAAATGTTACTTTAATTTTAGACATTACGATGATTATGTCTGGGAGTCACGGTAGCTTAGTGGTAGAGGACGCGAGTCAGAAAGCGACTCAAGTGGGGTTCAATCTCACTGCGGGGAGTTTGGAAGGGCATCCAGCCTTAATCTCCCAGTTAAAAAATGTCCGTCCATCCCCATTTGAATGGGGAAAATTTTACTTTAATTTTAGACATTACGAAGATTATGTCTGGGAGTCACGGTAGCTCAGTGGTAGGGGACGCGAGTCAGAAAGCGACTAAAGCGGGTTCAATCACAGCGGGGCATTTGGAAGGGCATCCAGCCTTAATCTCCCAGCTAAAAAAAATGTCCGTCCATCCCCATTCGAAGGACGACTAATTGTGATTTTGTCTCGTGAAATTTTTCTTTACTGTCAGATTTTTGTCTTCATTCACAAGTAGATATTAGCATGCAAAGATTTAAATATTAATTTAGCATGTATCTACAAAGCATGGACTGCTAAAAATATTATTTTTCTTTAAATATTGAAATTATTAAGCTTCAATAGTATATGATTTTTGCGATCCAACTGTCTTTATTAACAATTGAATATTTTCATACAAAGATTTAAAAGTTATTGTTGCATATATCTTCAACTGAAAAAAAAAACACGTCACAAGAAATTACAAACACAACGTAGCATTTTACAGTTGATATGATTTTTTTAAAGGTTTTCCATCCATTTAGATGAAGGATTACCTACTGCTGCCCTTTCTAAGAACTGCTAATGCTTAATCAACACAGGACTAGAGAGCCCCAGAAGAATTATGTCTCTACCAGTCAGCACCCGTGAACGGATCTGGATACACAAGCGCAGCTCTGCGAGTGTGTGTGTGTGTGTGTGTGTGTGTGTGAGAGAGAGAGAGAGAGAGAGAGAGAGAGAGAGAGAGAGAGAGAGAGAGAGAGAGAGAGAGAGAGAGAGAGAGAGAGAGAGAGAGAGAACGAAATTACTGCTCCCCTGATAATACTTCTGGCACACTCCATGTCCCTGAAAAGTGCTGACAGAGGTAGATTATATAAAAACTTTTCTTAAGCAAATTTTATGTTTTTCACCAGCCCTTTTTCCTTCATTTAATCCTTTTTTTGCTTTTTAATTATCTTTCTTTACTCCTTACTTCCACTGACGTATCGTTTAAGGGGGGTACAGACGATCATTATTACTGTCAGTAAAAATACTGACACTATTCTATTGATTTGAACTACTACGTCCATATGATGGACACACCGACAGTAATAATGACAGTATAGGGAAATACTGTCAGTAATATTGATCATCTGTTTAGCCCTTTGGTGTTTATCCTTAATACTGAGTATGGTTCGTCTACTCTCCTGTCTTCCAGTAATTCATTACTTCGTTTTAATTCCTTTTCTTCAACTTTCACCTTCCGTTTTTCCATTCTTCACTTCCTGTCGCCCCTTCTTAAACATCAAACACGACCTTCAGCAATACCCTAAAATAACTTCAAACACTTGTATCCCTCAGACAAATATTATGACAGTGAGAAAAGTGCGAAATAAATACTCTTACTGGAATTGAAGATAACATCAGTCTAGCTAAAGCCTTCTGATAACACTGGAGTTTCTCAGTTCAGTAATCTGATGGATGGAAGTAAGTCTTAACTTCCAGTAAAATTCATCAACTTAAATTCATTTTATCTTAAGGAAATTCTTACAAGCCTGCATTGGCTAGTTCCGGTTTTACGTCACGGACTCCCTTTTCAACCAGGGGCTAGGACGGTGGCCTTCTTGAGAAGAACTTGTTTTGGCAAATATAATCGCTACCCTAAGTGCATGCCCTTGCTAACCTCAAACCGTGACGGGGCGCGAACCCTCGATCTGACGCCTCAGAGTCGCGGACGCTACCGCTTGAGCCACGGTGACTACCTTGCATTGGCTACTATATATGGAATAAACTTTAAGTATGCTATCAATTACACAGTGAACATACAGCCAACTACCCTCTTTAAGGCTAGATAATAAAGGCATAGAAAATCAACTTCCTCAAGGCTACAATTTGAATATACTTATTAGCACATTCAGTTACAAAATGAACACATAGTTTAAATATTTTTTCACCTTACACAGCCATTGTATCTGTCCACGGTTACAAAGTGAACATATAATTAATGACCTAGTTCATGGCTACATAATAAAGATACAGCCTTATAACTTCTTCACGGATACAACATGAACACATATCATACAGGATAGTCAGTTACAAAATGAACTAACATATTTAAAGTTCTTCACCTAACACAGTCTAACTTACCCATGGTTACGAAAGGAACAAGTACCTAATTAGCTTGTTTATAGTTAAGCAGTAAATATATAGATAATTAACCTGTTCAAGATTACGTAATGGACACGTTTTATTATCTTGTTCACACCTTAAAAGCCCGATGACAGTTACATCGTAAAAGCATAACCTCTGTGCCTCTATACAGTTACATAGTAAACACAGAGCTTCTCAACCTGTGAACAGCTACACAATGAACAAAGCCAGTTAGAACGATCATGATTGCACAATGATATTAGTCTGTTCAAATTTAAAGATATGAATAAGTAACTGTAATAGTTTTCAACGTTACACAGTGAACACTACCTAACAGCCTGATCAAGCTTACACAAAGATCACAGAGTACAAATTTAAGTACAGTTACACAAGTAAAGAAGAAAACATTATACAGTGTGCGTGTGTGTATACATACATAAATAATATAAGCAACCGGGTAAAATTCTACAACACTAATTCTCACGTCTTCTTTTGTCTGTTTACAGACAAAATAAATTAGGGTAGCGAAGAAGATACCAATTACCAGTTTCCCTATTTATTCTGGTACCTATTACGACACGCAGGGCATAAGAGGGTAATATTCATTAAGAAAATGTATTACAGATAGAAAAGAAATTCAAGGTAAGGGAAGTACCAGCATCCATATTCCCTATTTTTTTTAAGCTACATCTACGACATGCAGAGTATAAGCGTGCAATATTCTTTTTACTCACTTCAGGGCGGTCGAAGGGGGGAGGAGGGTTGGCTGGCGAGTTTCCTTTCTGGAAAGGATGGATGTTTCAAGGAAGAACTGTTTCAGGGTGCGAAGAGAATGAATAGTCACCGTGGCTCAAGCGGTAGCCTCCGCGACTCTGAGGCGTCAGGTCGAGGGTTTGCGCCCCGTCACGGTCTGAGGTTAGCAAGGGCATGCACTCAGGGTAACGATTACATCTGCCAAAACAAGTCCTTCGCAAGAAGGCAACCGTCCTAGCCCTTGGTTGAAAAGAGAGTCCGTGACGTAAAACCGGAACATTCTTTTTATATGATGTTTAGTATACAAAGGAAATATTCTATAAAGGTGGCGAAAATGCTAGATGGCAGCTTCTCTTTCACTTTGAACTTAATTTCCAAAACACAGGGCATATGAAGGTAAAATATTCTTTTGCTTAAAGCCAAGAAGAAATATCGTTCCTTATAAACTTGTTAGAGGATAGTTCAACAGTCAACCGAACACAAATATATATATATATATATATATATATATATATATATATATATATATATATATATATATACTATTATTTTATTTTTGGCTGTTTGTTATTTTTCATTAATGAATCTGAATGGAAAAAAAAATATTCCTCGGGAACATACTTTTTTTAACGAAAAAAAATGTCAATAGCCTGAAAAAATTTCAAATTTTTCAAATTTCTGATTAAATGAAAACAGACAAATTAGTTTACCAAAAATCGGGGAATAGAAATGGGACGAATATTAAAATAATATTAATAATAATAATCATAATAATAAAGAAGAAGAAGAAAAAGAAGACGAAGAGACATAAGATGAAAAAGAAGAGGAATTATAAAAACAAAGAAATAAACAGTAATATAGTGTATCTTGAAGCATACTTAAAATACAGAGAGTTGTTATTTAAGTTTTCTTAGCTAAGAGTGCTTAGGAGTTCTAAATCTAGTCTTATAATCGAGGGGGTCTTAAGGTGTTCTTCAGTAGTAGTAGTAGTAGTAGTAGTAGCAGTAGTAGTAATAGTAATAGTAGTAGTAGTAGCAGCAGCAGCCGCAGCAGTAGTAGTTGTAACAACCATGATAATGATAATAATAATAATTAGTTTTCCGGTTTTACGTCACGGACTCCATTTTCAACCAAGGGCTAGGACGGTTGCCTTCTTGCGAAGGACTTGTTTTGGCAAATATAATCGTCACCCTGAGTGCATGCCCTTGCTAACCTCAGTCCGTGACGGGGCGCGAACCCTCGACCTGACGCCTCAGAGTCGCGGACGCTACCGTTTGAGCCACGGTGACTACAATAATAATAATAATAATAATAATAATAATAAAAATAATAATAATAATAATAATTTACGAATATTGTGAATCCATTCTCAAAATAGAATTGCAGTTTAACTGTCTATCTACCTATCTATCTCTCTATCTACACTAAGCAACACGTTAAACCGTAAATAAGCAAAACCACAAACGGGTCACACAATTAACTGTTATTGGGTGTAACCGATACACGTCTGTGTTGAGAAACCAATAGAGCAAAAAGAAATTTTTTTCCATACTGCTGAACGATAATTTTCAATATTTCTCGTATAGTGACGAATTTGCAATTAAAAAAAAATATCAATATGACTGATCGATATTCCAATTGGAAACGGTCAGTTTTCATTTATTTCTATTGGAAAAGTTTTTCATTTATTTTATCTGATACCACATTCTCTCTCTCTCTCTCTCTCCAAAGCTTTTATCAAGCTCAAGTTTTTTTCTAATTTTGGGAGAGTTAAATAAGCAGGAAATCATAAAGTAGTTGAATTTTACTAAGAAACAGGCCATTAAGAGTGTGAATATTGTTGTATATTATATGAAAAAGTTCAATAAACTAATCCTTATAACTTTTATAATACAAATAAGCTTTAGGGTCGCTCCCTATATTCATATATTTAAATAAAAAATACTAAATTCCAAAAACTAATTGTTACACACATGCGAACACAAAACACACACACACACACACACTATATATATATATATATATATATATATATATATATATATATATATATATATATATATATATATATATATATATATGAGCATAATGTCATATAAAACAAGGAATCAATATATGATATAATTCTCCGAAAAACAGTTACATTAATAATGAACAATAAAAATATCTTTTAAAATATATTTCGCATTTTTTCACCCTTTGACCTGAACCGGGACACGGATAACAGTTTCTGGCTCGCATAAACGTCATTATTAGATAAAATATGCTAAATAAAATCAAGAAATTAAATTAACACTGAATGAAACAAAATTACTGAGTAAACTAATTTCGATAAAAATTGAATTCATCAACACAAATTTATTTATTACAAACCTGTTCATATAACTTAATTTCTATGTACGAGTATTAATTCTATAAAATATGTTCAAGCGCTCATTTGATATGACGCCTGGGTCCGATCCTAGAGGTACAGAGTTCGAGTCACCTAGGTGACTCGTACAGGTTCTCTTTGTCAGAACCACTGTGTGGTAGCCCCCTTTCAACTTAGCAAACTTCAGGCAAACACCAAATTGTAGTGGGAGCGTCTGTTAATAGTTGGAAAAGTTTTTACCAATTCGGGTTTATATAAGGAAAATTTGGCAGACCTGCAACTTTGATTTCCATTAGAAAAAAAATTAGTAAAAAAAAAATTTTTTTTACAGCAATTACTCTTTGCTTCAAAAAAAAAATACCTTAACAAAAGAAAGTAAAATTTTCTATAAAGTACTTCCTCCGTGTTCTCCTGCGAGCGTAAAAGTCGACTAAATGGGGCGGAGCGAGGGGGCTGGGAATCCCCTCCTCTGTATTTACTTCCCACCAAAAGTCAAAGTATTGTCTTTGACTCAGCCACCCTCCTTATAAGGGGGAACATGGCTTTGGTATATGGATGGAACTCTATATGCAGAAAATCGCTCAAGGGTCGGCTACACGATCAGGTGCCACGTATGGTGTCTAGCTCACGGACAGAATCAACGTAGGTGGTCGGGCAACTATTAAGCTCCCACGTGTACCTACCATTGAGGGTATGGTACATGGTTCAGCATTGCTGTCTCCACGAGTAATGTTCGAATACATGCATGCATGTTTGTTTTACGTCACGGACTCCCTTTTCAACCAAGGGCTAGGACGGTTGCCCTCTTGCGAAGGACTTGTTTTGACAGATGTAATCGTTACCCTGAGTGCATGCCCTTGCTAACCTCAGACCGTGACGGGGCGCGAACCCTCGACCTGCCGCCACAGAGTCGCGGACGCTACCGCCTGAGCCACGGTGACTACCGATTAATGTTCGAATACAACTTCGATAAAAAGTCGCAAAACTGATCGTGTATCAGAAACGTTACTATCCTTAAGAAACGTTATTTGAAGTGAGGAACAGCGCACAACAGACAAAAGGGAAGCTAGCAGTCTCTTTCACCCTCGGTACAACCTTCACAGTATAGAATAGCATATACAAAATAATCTTTTCACGCTTTATACGGGGTCGCTGTTTTTGATGAGTCTCTTTCACCCTCGGTACAACCTTCACAGTATAGAATAGCATATACATAATAATCTTTTCACGCTTTATACGGGGTGGCTGTTTTTGAAGAGTCTCTTTCACCCTCGGTACACCCTCACAGTATAGAATAGCATATACATAATAATCTAATAATCTTTTCACGCTTTATACGGGGTCGCTGTTTTTGATGAGTCTCTTTCACCCTCGGTACACCCTCACAGTATAGAATAGCATATACATAATAATCTTTTCACGCTTTGTACGGGGTCGCTGTTTTATGAGTCGCCTCCACCTCCCTCTGTCTCCAGTCATGTTGGTATCCAGGCCCTTCTCTTTCATATCCGCTCCTATGCAACAAAATAAATGTATAAAAAAATAACATGAGTCATTATTTTCTAAATGCTGAGTATTTCCCGAGATGAAATCTAACGGTAGAGAGAAGAGCAGCTGATGAAGGGAAACAAAGCTGACGAAGGGAAAAAAAAGTCTCTCGAATAAGATAAAAGACCCCTTTGACAGGTGACTCTGGCCCGATTTCTTAAACAGTGTAAACCGGACCTAGGACCTAGCCCTGGTTCCGCATCTGTGCGGTCAGATGGTAGGTCCCGTACGGGACCAGCACACAGAACCGCGTCGGCGATGTCCTGGGGCACTAACACGGCCGGTCACGAGTCGGGCCAGTCCCTGTCAGGGTCCCCGGGGACCAGCCATCCAGCCCGTGGTGCGTGTCGTGTGTGTCTAGCTAACTAACAATAAGGTATCCTAGGTTTACACTGTTTAAGAAATCGGGCCTTTAAACAATGAATTCAGATCCCTTCCATAATCAGCTTTAGTAATGGCTAAGAAAACAAAGAGATAATTGGCTTCCGGTTTGTATCACTGCACAGGAGCTTAATAAGCATGGCTATGATCTCCCTCTCTAAAATATATGAGCAGATGTGGTCACATCCACATTTTAATGGAGAAGGAGCAAAAACTATTGAACCCGTCTCCAAGTCATACAATCTGTAGCTATATGACAATGGAATAGTGTATGTATGTTGATATGCATCAAGAGCTGCTGCAGTCTCTCTCTCTCTCTCTCTCTCTCTCTCTCTCTCTCTCGCTCTCTCTCTCTCACTCATCTCACAAATATTTTAATAAATATATTTTGACGGGGAGGGGACGATACTCGTCGTACCCGTCTCTAAGCCATGAAAATGATACCATGTATGCATGAATATATCTAAGTGAATGTGTATGTATACGTCGATATGCATATCGCACAAAACAGAGAGACTCGAGAATATTCTAAATTAAATTACAATGTACAGTACTTATATAAGTACAGGAAATGTAAAGAAATCTGATAACATAAAAGAGAGATTTGCCTTCATTGAATCAATCAGGTTTTTTTCAATTTCTCTCTTTGGCTTTATCTAACTAGCATCAATTTCTCTCACACTGCCATTGATCTGATTTCCCCTCTTTGTTCATTCATTCTCTCTCTCTCTCTCTCTCTCTCTCTCTCTCTCTCTCTTTTAACTGCCAGTCTAAGTTTAATTTAAACTTTATCCTCATATCCACTCATATCTCCTTTGTATTCAGAATATAAAACTAAGGGACAAAGGCAGAAATATCATTTCATATTAAACTTATGCCTTTCAAAGAAAAAAAAAAGACAAAATAAGTGACAGAAACATGGAGAAGCTGCATGGCACTCCAACAGACATATCAATAGACATACAGACAGAAAAACGGACAGATCACACAGACAGAAAGGCTGGGAAAAGAAATATGAAAAAGACAAAGAATACATAAATGAACAAACAGACAAACAAAAGGACTGATAGATGACCCTTGGTTCAGACATAGGCAAGACAGGGAAGGATTATATAGAATAACGTGATATATACAGACAAACAGGGCATACACTCATGGTAACGTTTACAACTGCCAAGTCCCTCGTAAAAAGGCAACCGTCCTAGACCTTTGTAGAAAAAGGGAGTTCGTGACGTAAAACCGAATCCATACAGACAAACAGATAAAGACGAATAAGTGTTTGGCAAACAGGTAAACTGTTGAATGGACAGTAGCACAGACACAAACAGAAACTGAAAAAAAATCGACACTTTGACAGATACAAACAATAAAACAGATAGCCAGACAGACAGATTTATAAATCAACATTGCATATATAGATGGACAGATAAATATAAATATATCGATAGCGAGATAGATAAAGAAAAACATGGACAGAAAGTCTTGAAAATGCCATTAGCAATTCAAAGCATGTTTTTGCTTATCTGTTTTATCAGGAGTTTGGTAAATCAAAAGACACCTTATGCATGAATAATCATTCTCTCTCTCTCTCTCTCTCTCTCTCTCTCTCTCTCTCTCTCTCACACACACACACACACACACACACACACACGTACACACAATCAAACCTTGAATTTGGGAATTATATATATATGAAAATTAATAATGTGCTTATAAATAATAATAATGATGATGATAATAATAATAATAATAATGATAATAATAATAATTATTATAATAATTATAATAATATATAATAATAATAATATTAAGAGCAATAATAATAATAATACTCCAAATTAGCTCATTCTCCTGGCTAGAACAAAGAAAACGCTATTCATTATCAACCCATTTTTAAGCTGGCCATCTCAACACTCTTTTTTTCTCTAATAATTTGTCCTCCAAATACTAGTTTTAATCAAGAAGAAGTGAATCTCTTTTATTGGGTCTTAAGAAGAGAGGGGTAATAATACTGGAACCATGAGACAGATGTTCCATTTTTTCTAAGCTTAATTAATGAGGAGGAAGATCAAGAGGAAGGTGGAGGAGGAGGAGGTTTTGGTGAGAGTGAGGTTGAGTATAAAGAAGAGGTGGAGGTTGGTGAGAAGGAGGAGGCAGGAGGAAGAAGAGGAGGTTTTGGTGAGTGAGGTTGAGAATAAAGAAGAGGTGGAGGTTGGTGAGAAGGAGGAGGCAGGAGGAAGAAGAGGAGGTTGGTGAGTGAGGTTGAGTATACGGAGGAAGAAGAAGAGGTTGGTGAGATGGAGGAAGCAGGTGGAGGAATAATAGGAAGTTGAGGAGGAGGAGGAGGCTGGTGAGAAGGAGGAGGAGCAGAACGAGGAAGATGAGGAGGAGTAGGAGAAGAAAGGAGAGGAGGTTGGTGAGAAGGGGGGAGTTGAAGGAGCTTTTTTTATGATTGTGATACCGGGACAGGCAATAGCTGCCCTCATCAATATAAAGGCCCGGGCACGAGAAAACACCAAAACGAAGGAAAAGAAAAAGGTTAAGGACAAGGCAGAGATGAGGTACTGCTACACAAAAGAAAACGACAAGCAGAAACAATTGTACAGTGGTAACGCGCTGGCTTCGAATTCACGAAGTCGAAAGATCAGTTCCCGTCCAAGACCGAGAGTTTAAGCTGTTTCTTGGCAGGTACTGCTGTGGTTGTGCACCACACTGGGGGGTTGGGACTTGCCCCGGCTGACGAACACCCATTGTATTGTAATGGAAAAAAGGTTTATTATTATTATTATTATTATTATTACTCGTAGATGAAAGATGTGGGCGGTAGAACACAATATAGAGATAAATAAAGGAACGAGACAAATACTAAAGTTTATACATCAAATAGAGATTACAGGGCTGAAAAAAAAGTGAATTACTCATTCATAACAATAGAAAGTAAGCGGTAGCATCCGCGACTCTGAGGCGTCAGGTAGAGGGTTCGCGCCCCGTCACGATCTGAGGTTAGCAAGGGCATGCACTCAGGGTAAGAATTACATCTGCTAAAACAAGTCCTTTGCAAGAAGGCAACCGTCCTAGCCCTTGGTAGAAAAGGGAGTCCGTGACGTAATATCGGAACATTTCGAGCAATAGAAAGTAAAAATGAGGAAATGAAGTAAGTTGCGAAGAATTATTTAATTAATGATGATAATCAGACTGCCATGAACAGGAGGAAAAAAATAAAGCATTAATTTATATTAATAAAAATGGAGAATAAGCTAAAGATAATAATTAATTCGTCCATCCATATACCAAAGCCATAATCCCCTTTATAAGGGGGGTGGCTGAGTCAAAGAAAATACTTTGGCTTTTTGTGGGAAGTAAATACAGAGGAGAGGATTCCCAGCCCCCTCGCTCCGCCCCATTTAGTCGACATTTACGACGCGCAAGGGAACGCGGAGGAAGTACTCTTACCCCCCCCCCCTCCCTCAGGGAGGTCCGGAGCTAATATGGACGATACCTATCTATCTATCTAGGTAGATAGATAGATATGACTGACTCATTTTTAATGGAGTTAATACTGTCTTGAAAAGCTGAAGAAAACTTAGTCACATTCGTACAGATGGTGAACTGGGGATAGGGAAGAGGTTAAAAAAAAATCAATATTTTATATATGTATATGAAAGGTTATAGGAAAGGTGAAGACATTGGATGCAAAGCAATGACATTAGTAAATATGGAAGCATGAAGGAAATGGGGAGGAGTGGAAATTATCCATTTTTATGAGGATGAAAGTATCCAGAAAAGTGTCGAATAAGAACGCCTTATGTCATTACTAGAGATGGAGAATATGAGTAATGATATTCATAGATAAATATATTTACTTATATATATATATATATATATATATATATATATATATATATATATATATATATATATATATATATATAGAGAGAGAGAGAGAGAGAGAGAGAGAGAGAGAGAATTAATTATTTTTGACGGACATCATAATGCCTAAAAAAAGGAGAACTTGGATAAAGGCAGAGACTCTGGTAAAGGTGGAGACATAAGATCTAGAGCTGGTTGAAAGGACTAACAGAGGGACGGGTGGAATTTAATAATAATAAAAAAAGGGTGAAAGTGGAGGAGAATCACATGCTTAGATCAGTGAGGGAGGTGATGGAAACAGCTGAGGCGCCTCAAAAAAATGAAGGAAAACATAAACACAGAAAAGAAGATTAAATGTATAAATTAATCACTGTAAGAGACAAAAAGTACCAGAGAGAGAGAGAGAGAGAGAGAGAGAGAGAGAGAGAGAGAGAGGAGAGAGAGAGAGAGAGAGAGAGAGAGAGAGAGAGAGAGAGAGAGAGAGAGAGAGAGATGAAATACAGAATAGAACGTGCGCGTATTAGTGTATGTGTGTGTGTGTGTGTGTGTGTGTGTGTGTCTTCAATAATGGAATGGAATGGAATGGTCGAAAGGGAAAAGTGAATGTGATTGAAACAGATGGCAAGTACTTAAGGAGAACGATAAGGAGCACCAGTACAAGATAAAAGGAAGAGATGAATGAGGTAGCGAGGGTGGGAGCAGTGATGGATGGAAGAAGATAATGGCGGAAAAAGTGCTTTCACACGAGGAAAAATGACGATTAACATGGTGGAGGTAGATAATTGAATAAAAGAACAAGGAAAAAATGAAGAGGAAAACAAGAGGAATAAAAAGAAGAAAGAGGAAAACAAGATGAATAAAAAGAAGAAAGAGGAAAACAAGAGGAATAAAAAAGAAGAAAGAGGAAAACAAGAGGAATAAAAAGAAGAGGAAAACAAGAGGAATAAAAAGAAGAGGAAAACAAGAGGAATAAAAAGAAGAAAGAGGAAAACAAGAGGAATAAAATGAAGAAAGAGGAAAAAAAGAGGAAAAAATTAAGAAAGAGGAAAACAAGAGGAATAAAAAGAAGAAAGAGGAAGACAAGAGGAATAAAAATGAAGAAAGAGGAAAACAAGAGGAATAAAAAGAAAGAGGAAAACAAGAGGTACCGTACAGGAGGAGGAGAAGATGAGGCCATAGAAGAACAGGAATAATAAATATTATAGGAAAAAGTGAAGTTGGAACATTAAGTGTAAGAGGAAAATAAAGGGGTGGAAGGAAAGAAAGAGTAGGAGAGAGTGAGTGGGCGTACGAGGAAAAGGAGGAGGAGAATGAGGATAAGGTGGTGGAGGCGAAAAGAAAAATGTGAAGGTTAAGAGAAGAAAGTGTGGGAGGAGAGCAAAGGTCATAGGCGGAGAGAAGAAACTGTAATGGAAGAAAAAGATGACGATGAAGAAGAAAAAGAAGAAGAAGAACAAGAAGAAGAAGAAGAAGAGGAGGAGGAGGAGGAGGAGAGAAAGAATCACAAGGAGGAGGAGAAGCAAAACCAAGTAACATCCTTGATGAAAGTTAAGACTATCAAGTGACAGGTAATCTAATTTTGATCAACATCAAGTTGTGGTTAACTTCTGAAAGGCTATTGGATACATTATGTAAAGCGAAATACCTACTAACTTTCTAAGTTCGTTTGTACTACTTAAACTGTTAACTCGTAAGAGTAGAGTTCGTGGTTCCCCGTCTCTTGGTCAGACGATTTTATTTATATTTAATGACTATGTACATACAAGGGTAATATATAATTGCAAGTTTTATGGGTCACAATTAGTCCCCATTCAAATGGGGGTGGACACTAATATGTTGGACATTGGGGGACTAAGCTGGACACTCTTCCTAGCGCCACGTGGTGGGATCGAACCCACGTTATGTATGCAAGGTGAAACAGAGCACAATGTAATAACCTCGTGGCGTAATGGGCGATATTAAACACAAAATTTGAGTTATGTATAAAAGGAAAATAAATGGTAGCGTCTGCGACTCTGAGGCGGCAGGTCGAGGGTTCACGCCCCGTCACGGACTGAGGTTAGTAAGGGCATACACTCAGGGTAACGATTACATCTGCCAAAACAAGTCCTTCGTAAGAATGCAACCGTCCTAGCCCTTAGTAGAAAAGGGAGTTCTTGACGTAAAACCGAATCCATCAAATGGTATTTGGTGGAAGAAGAGCGTACTCTCTCTCTCTCTTTTTTCTCTCTCTCTAATGAAAGTTTTTATTTCTTTCTCCTGGGTGAAATAATATTTTCATTATTATGCATCAAGGTTTAAAAATGGGGATGGGTGGGTTAAACCCAAGAGAGGAGATGGGTTTCCTCCCCCAAACGTTGTTCACTTTCCCTCTCTCTCTCTCTCTCTCAATGATATTTTTAATTCCTTTTTCCTTGGTGGGAGACTAGACCATCACCCCATGCACCCTTGGGGGTCGTAAAAGTCACTTAATGGGGCGAAGCGAAGGGATCGGGAATCCCGACATTAGCATTTTCCTCCCGAGATGAGTCAAGGCAAACGATGGGTAATTTTGACTCGGTCTTCGCGGATTCTACAGACTTAAAGATAACTTGAAAGAAAAGATAAAATTAACTTACAAGTGTTGTGTTCTGATTTCACAATTACTTCAGATACTACAGCTGAAGGTTTTTTGAACTTAAATAGGTCTGTCCAGGACAGTTCGATGTTAAGTCTTCCTTCAGTTACGGGTCTTTTTCTATGCCTACAGCTACACTGAATATTCTTGGATATTCATCACACATCTTTTATTATCCCTTCACATCTGACAAGTCATTACACTCTCCATCTCTGTTTCTCTTTACTTTATGTATTCTTCGTGCCCAGGCCCGATGAGGGCTGTTTTATTTTATAATTTTTTGGCCCGTCCTGGTGTCACAATCGTAAAAAAAAAAAAAAAAAAAAAAAAAAAAAAAAAAAAAAAGGGGGGGGGAATGATAAAATGCAGAATCATAATATATAAAGTTCACCAAAATATTCAAACAGGGTAAAAACATTATCATGAGTGTACTGATGAGTTCCTCACGAAATAAGATCCAAAATACAACTCCCAAAGGATTTGAGGATACTTTTGTTTTGTCCAAACCTTATTTTGAGAGAGAGAGAGAGAGAGAGAGAGAGAGAGAGAGAGAGAGAGAGAGAGAGAGAGAGAGAGAGAGAGAGAGAGAGAGAGAGAGAGTCCATAAGTCAAAATCTTTTATTTACACACGTGGACTTCTAAGAAAGCAAAATGAACCCAGTTGCACGGGTCAAAAAACATCCCACCCCTGTTTCCCTTTGTGAATATTTGACTAAATCTGTAAATAAAACGGCAACTGGGAACAGGTCAAATGGAGTTGATTTTTATATTTGATATTGTATTCAAATGCATGCGCACACACACACACACACACACACATATATATATATATATATATATATATATATATATATATATATATATATATATATAAATATATATATATATATATATATATATATATATATATATATATATATATATATATATATATATATATATATATACACTTTATTCTAAAGAACTTGAACGAAAAAAACGAGAATATTTGATAATGCTCGGAGGTGATATGTGTTTGTAGAAGATCCTCTCCTTAAGAATAATCAAAGTGGAAAAAAGAAAAAGAACAAAAATAATCAACCACCGGTAGCAGAGTGGGTACAGCGCTTGCTTTCAACTCAAAATGGTCCCGAGTTCAATTCCACGAGGTGGACTTACACCTTCCCCCTAAGAAAGAACTATTTACTGATAAGCGTGTTTTACGTCACGGACTCCCTTTTCTACCAAGGGATAGGACGGTTGCCTTCTTGCGAAGGACTTGTTTTGGCAGATGTAATTCTTACCCTGAGTGTATGCCCTTGCTAACCTCAGACCGTGGCGAGGCGTGACCCCTCGACCTGACGCCTCAAAGTCGCGGACGCTACCGCTTGAGCCACGGTGACTACCACTATTTACTGATAAGAAGGGAAAATGACAAACATCAAGTGGTATCCTAATCAGTTCAGCAGCCTCAGCGTGTAAACCACGATGTGATAGGCCAGTGATAGAACAGTATCTCCACGCGTTCCGCTTCGACATTAAAAAAAAATAAATAAACCTGTCACGAAACTCGAAAATGGTCTTAAAAATTAAGTCTCGACTTGCAATAATGTATTGGTGTCTGCTTATATTGAAAATATACAGTAATACATTGGTAATATAAACATATATTATTGCACTAATACAAACTAAAACTTAGTGATTGTTCACGGTGGTATTAATACGAACACGCCCAAAACACACTTAACATTACGGAGTGATCAAACCTGGTGAGTGTGTGTGTGTGTGTGTGTGTGTATGTGTGTGTGTGTGATGAACAGAAGCAAACCATTATAAATGACAGAGTCAAAAAAGTCTTAATTACGGTCATGTGGAGATATAATTGGTAACATGAGGTGTATATTTATTGTGCTTTGCAAGCAATCATAAAGACTGTTCTAGATTATATGAGTTGACCTCACATACACCATAACAACAGTCACATCCTCTTTTCTTGACTTAGAGAAGATAAACAATAATTATTTATTGTATTAGAATTGGCAGTTTTAAGGTGTGTTTTCTCATCAGATGATCCAAAAAATAACTAACCTAACCTAAACCACAATAACACTCACATCCCCATTTCCTGAGGGCAATACCCCAATAACCATTTACGATTGGTAGTTTTGAGGCAAATATTCTCGTAAGATCCCCTCCTAAAAAAAAAAAAAGCACACACACAACAACACCACCACCACCACCCACCCACCCACACACACACTACAAGGGCTTTCGGCTGCAAAATTGCAATATCGGTGTTAAACAAAACCGGTGTCAAGAAACAAGGGCTAGATACAATGCAGCTGTTTCAAAATTAACATTCTAACTATCAACCTCAGTATTCAGAATTATAGAAAATATAGAAAACAGATGAGAAAAGATATTTCTATTGAAGAGAGATTGTACGATATAACCCCAACAAGCATAAAGATTTTGTGGTCTTAAGACTGTACTTGGAGTTAATCAAATATGAATATTGAATAGTACGGCAATTTTAATAAACTGAGTTTACAAGTGCAAGAGTACTGAACCTACAGTAATAAGCTAATAGGCATGAATGTAAGTAACATTCTTTCTCTGTATATTCTATACTTTCTGCTACATACAAGCTTTGCATCGCTTGAGTATAGCAGAAAGAAGTAATTTGTATTATATACAAAGGTCACAAGTCCCCCTTGTAAGGGGATGGCCGAGCCAAAGAGCACACACTCCCAATTAGCCACACAAAGCCCGATCGCTCCTCTTAGCTCCTTGGGGATAAAGGGTTGCCACAATTCCCCCTTCCCAACGAATTCTATAATATATACAAATGCATTACAATGATACTTAAAGAGAATGTTGAGTAACAATGTGAAAAAATAACAAATATCCATCATGAATTTCAATGAAACCTGAAGCATTACAATGAAACTTAACGGAAATATAGAGTAAAAATGTGACTAAATAACAAATATTCATCATTAATTTCAATGAAACCTGAAGCATTACAATGAAACTTAACGGAAATATTGAGTAAATATGTGAATAAATAACAAATATTCATCATTATTTTCAATGAAACCTGAAGCATTACAATGAAACTTAACGGAAATATTGAGTAAATATGTGAATAAATAACAAATATTCATCATTATTTTCAATGAAACCTGAAGCATTACAATGTAACTTAAAAAGAAAGTTGAGTAAATATGTGAATTAATATCAAATATCCATCATTATTTTCAATGAAACCTGAAGCATTACAATGAAACTTAAAAAGAATGTTGAGTAAAAATGTGAATAAATAACAAATATTCATCATTAATTTCAATGAAACATGAAAACCTGAATCACCTGAAGCATGAGGAAAAAAAATACGAATTGTCATATATAAAAATGCATTAAGATAAAACTTCTAATCCTTAAGTACAAAATACGAAAAAAAATTAGAATGATGAAGCCATATTCATTCGAAATTTAAATTAATCAAATAACCTTGCATCACCTGAAGTATGACAGGAGGAGTAAATATATAATATTTTTTTTTCTAATATATAAAAATACCTTAAGATAGAAAAAAATAAAAATTAAAAATTAAGCTATGTTCATCATAAATTTCAAATGCATCCTCCAACTGCTCATCCCATGGAATATGACAGCAGGACAAAAGACAAATATTTATTCAAAAGCAGTCCCGCTGAGAACAGACTAAAATTAGATATAAATTTCGAGAATTACGATCATACTTTCCTTTACGACGTCACATTTCTCGAACGGCATTTTGTTTTCCGGCTTATTCTCCTCACAGATTGTGGAAATCTAGCGTGAAGGAGCAAAACTTTTAGAGCAGAGACTTTGAAAGAGAAAAAATTATTTATTTGTTGTTTTAAGAATTATCATTTATTTCACATATGGTGGAGGGCACAGACTGGTTGGAGCTTAGGAGTTAAAGGCTTGGTGCCCTTCCTAACGATCCCCGGTGAGGTCGATCGCGGGTATGCCAATTCCCGGGTCGAGTGCTCTAACCACTTCACTACCGTGGTACAATAATATACAGTCCTGCAGACCGGGGCTGTTATAATTGATCAGTAAAAATTAACAAAAAAGAATCAATTGTTATTTGCTGTTTTATACGTCATCATTAATTTCACATATATTGGTGGGCACAGATTGACTGGAGCTTAGGAGCTAAAATATTGATGTCCTTCCTAACGATCCCCGGTGAGGTCGATCGCGGGTATGCCAATTCCCGAGTCGAGTGCTCTAACCACTTCACTACCATGGATCCCTAACAGTAAAAATAAGGAACAATAATATATAGTAACGCAATGAAGACCGGGACTATTAGAACCTAGTCTTAATTGGTAAGGAAATTGATCAGTAAAAATTAACAAAAAAAGAATCAACTATTATGTCACAGGTCTTACCTGGACTCACTATCAAGCAAACTCATTACGGAGCAAAGACATAAAAGTTGAAAAAATACAAAAAGATATGAAAAGAGGTAGAAAATATGAAAGAGTTAATATGAAAGGAGAGACCTTAAGGATTGAAAAACAGAGGAAATTATAAAGAGCATTGAAAAAAAGTGGATAAAATAAAAACAATGATTGTAATGAAATAAAATTATATAGAGGAATTTATGACAACAGAATAGCATGGAGAGTGATATCTTCAAAGACAAGTAATAAAAAGATATAAATTAATAGGGGGATAGTATAAAGAGCAATAAATGTGAAAAACACATAAATGCAATGAAATAATGGACAAAATAGAAGGTTAATGATGTAGAGGAAAATCATGAACGAAGCAATAAATGTAAACAAAACAAATAAAGAAGATAATGACTGAAAAGAGAAATGGAAAAAAAATACTGAATATAGACAGTATGAAAGGCAATGACAGAAAATAACGACTGAAATGAGAAGCGAACATTGAACAACGGCTTGAGAGAGAGAGAGAGAGAGAGAGAGAGAGAGAGAGAGAGAGAGAGAGAGAGAGAGAGAGAGAGAGAGAGAGAGAGAGAGAGAGAGAGAGAGAGAGAGAGAGGATAATTACAAAGGGTAAATATGTTGTAAATACAGATATAGCAAAGCCATATTGAAAAACTACAGTGACTGATAAAAATTAAACTCTACAGACAAATGCAAAACAGACAGAGACAGAAGCGTCCCACCTGTCAAAGAGACAGGAATTTCCATACATAAAAACAGTTTCAATCCTTTTATTCAATGTTTCATTTTGACATTTACATTTGTAATTAGAGTAATGATCATGTAATAGCCATTTTTGATGGAATAAAGTTTTTGACTTTGACTTTGACTTTGTCATCTAACGCCGTCTGGTGCATCTTTTTCCCTCCAGTGCCTTCCTTTGTTTCTTTCTATTTTTCTTCCTCTATTGTTTTATCTTCCTTTGATTAGCCATTTCATTCCAATCCCTTCCTCGTTATTTACTCAGCCTCCTTCCCATTCCAGACCCTTCCTTCCCTTTACCCTTAAATGACAGCACGTTCCCTTCATTACTTTTCTACACACACACACACACACACACACACACACTGACACAAACACACATACATACATACACACACAAACACACATATATATATATATATATATATATATATATATATATATATATATATGTATGCATGTATATATATAATATATATATATATATATATATATATATATATATATATATATATATATATATATATATATATGTGTGTGTGTGTGTAATAGAACATATAAAACTATCACATATGAAATATAGCCCCCCTAAGATTGGGTAATGTGAAATATGACTATATAAACCCCTACATTTATTGTCCCGTTAAGAAATAAACAAATACGAGTCGGACATGTCTCCTGAATACAGAAATGATTAAATTTAGGACATACAGACTTCCTTCTAATATTAATATTTACTTTCATATTTCATTATTTCCATCTTACAGGCCTCACATATTTCACAGACATTATTATTATTATTGTTATTATTATTTTTAACATCATCATCACTGGTTCCGGTTTTACGTCACGGACTCCCTTTTCAACCAAGGGCTAGAAAGGTTGCCTTCTTGTGAAGGACTTGTTTGGGCAGATGTAATCCTTACCCTGAGTGCATGCCCTTGCGAACCTCAGACCGTGACGGGGCGCGAACCCTCGACCTGACGCCTCAGAGTCGCGGACGCTATTATTATTATCCAAGCAACAAACCCAGCTGAAATATGACTAGAAGCCAGATGGGTCCAGCAGGGAAAGCATCTTGGTAAAGCAAAGGAAAAAAATAAAAAAAAAGACGAAATTTATACCAAATGGAATAACTCACTATTTAATTATTTTCTAATTCATTCTTTTTTTTATTTCAAAATGACACACTATCCCAATCTCTTATACTTGTCTTCTACGATATACAGGACACTTGGGGTGTATTTCCTATCTATACAACCACAATGTCTCTTTTAGTCGCCTCCTATGACAGGTTAGAAATACACAGATAACATTTTTTTATCTACACCACGTAGGATGTCTCCTTTAGTCACGTGCTACGACATGCAGAAAAATTTATATTTTTGCATGAATTTTCTTATCTACACCACGTGGGATGTCTCCTTTAGTCACGTGCTACGACATGCAGAGAAATTTATATTTTTGAATGAGTTTATATTAATCTTCCAAGAATGTCTTTATATATTTTCCTCCTAATATAAATATTCAAAATTCCTTCTCTCTCTCTCTCTCTCTCAGTCCCTTTTCCCATTCCCTAATCCCTAAAGTTATGAGGACAGTTTCCATTCTTGAGCCGCAAAGGCTAGCGCCCACATAAAAACATTACCCTTGTCTGCTTGTTTGCTTGTTTACATAAAAGTGAAAAGCGACTGATGCAATCTTCTGCCTTTCCTTTTTTAACCATGACAGCTGCAGGACAGGCAATTTGTCCCTTTAAAACCACAGGTCTTGAAAATACTATTTTAGCACTGGCACCCATATAATGCCATACACAATAGCCTTGCTAGGATGACATAGATTATCACATGCACGATGCGATTATCTTTTTCTTCTTATTCCCAGGATACTCTGGTAAAGAACTTCTGTACGAACCATACATGGTAGTCGAACGCTGGACCTTTTTGATAGAAACCAGGATGGATTCGGTTTTACGTCACGAACTCCCTTTTCTACTAAGGGCTAGGACGGTTGCCTTCTTACGAAGGACCTGTTTTGGCAGATGTAATCGTTACCGTGAGTGTATGCCCTTACTAACCTCAGTCCGTGACGGGGCGCGAACCCTCGACCTGCCGCCTCAGAGTCGCAGACGCTACCATTTTGCCACGGAGACTACTCATAGTAACCTCTTGGGCGTGAATTCTATTTTAGGACTGAACTAAATATAGCCATGAATATTATATTGCTTGACTGAAGTTTCCTTAACACGATCCATAAAGGTCATATTTCGTTACCTGAAGGATTACTTAAATGTCTTCTAACGCGATCACTTGATATCGAAGCCAAATTAACTTATCAGCCACGATCCCATTTATTTAAAATTTTTTAAATGTAGCCATATAATATTTGCTATTTAATTAGAAGAGTAATCAAGCTTTCAAGTTCTTAATTAATTAAAAGTTATGTTATTTGATAGTAGGGAATAGCTGTAAAGTACAGCTACACTGAATATTCTTGGATATTCATCACACATCTTTTATTATCCCTTCACATCTGACAAGTCATCACACTCTCCATCTCTGTTTCTCTTTACTTTACGTATTCTTCGTGCCCAGGCCCGATGAGGGCTGTTTTATATTATCATTTTTTTTGGCCCGTCCTGGTGTCACAATCATAAAAAAAAAGTAGTGGTACATTACTCGACTCGGGAGATGACACACACGTGATCGACCACGTGGTGGGGCATAAGGGCATCCAGCCTTAATTTCCCAGCTCCAAATCTGTCTCTGCCCACCTCTGTAATAGGGTCAACTTATGACCGTCCATCCTAAAATAAAATTTTATTCAATAGCAAAGCCAAAACAAATTATAACTTTTCTAAATTTTACATTATATTATGAACTTGAGTGTGGTGTTCTATACTTAATGTCTTGAATTACGCCTCTCTAATTATTAAAGTTTGCTTGGGAGAGAGAGAGAGAGAGAGAGAGAGAGAGAGAGAGAGAGAGAGAGAGAGAGAGAGAGAGAGAGAGAGAGAGAGAGTTCATACAAATAATGCTTCAAATGGATATAAAACCAAGAATTGAACATGGTTTACAGGGAGGTGTACATATTGATAAAACATTGCTGCATACTAACACACAACTCACAGAATGGCAGCATAGAGTACATTATATGCAAAAGTAAAGCTCAGAGAAACGCAGAATGCACAAACAGAATTATATAGCAACATACAGAAAATATATGTATAATTCAATATAATTAGAGAGAGAGAGAGAGAGAGAGAGAGAGAGAGAGAGAGAGAGAGAGAGACTAAAATGAATACAATGCATGAAAAAAAATAAGAAAAATGATTTACTTAAAATTTTGAAATATTTTTGAAAATACACAACCTTTCAAAGTATTTTTGGAAACCGTCATTATTATAATAATCAATTACTGATAATCATTCAGTAATTAACCGCGAATGGCATTAACCATGGTAAGCATCGTCTAAATCAATAATAATTATCCTGATTAATGCGACTTGATCAAGCGTTGTTAGCAAAGATTAATTCAATTAGGAGTAAGAAATGATGATTAACAACAAAATTAACGCTACTTACGGGTTCCAGGAAGAAAAAAAACCGATGCAGTTTCCATTGGGTTATGGAAAACTGGAAAGGGGTGACGTGGAATGGGCGATGAGATGGAATAGAGAAAAATAACAACAAATATGGAACAGGGGATTAGTTATATAATGTTATATTCTTTGACAATAGTTTAGAAATACCTACATGCGATGCGATTTGCATCAAATTATGGAATGGTCTCCGTGGCAAAATGGTAGCGTCTGCGACTCTGAGGCGGCAGGTCGAGGGTTCGCGCCCCGTCACGGACCGAGGTTAGTAAGGGCATACACTCAGGGTAACGATTACATTTGCCTAAACAAGTCCTTCGTAAGAAGACAACCGTCCTAGCCCTTAGTAGAAAAGGGAGTTCGTGACGTAAAACCGAATCCATATGGAATGGTGGAGACTGGGCGCGGTGTGCTAGATGGAACAGAGATAATAAAAAAAATGGCCGAAAAGAGATACTTAGAATACATTATTCTATTATTTAACAAAAGATCTGGCTAAAATATAAAGAGAAGAGTTAAATATAAAACTCATTTCGAAAAAAAAAAAAAAAAAAACACACACACAACAACAACAACATACACACACAACAACAACAACAACAACACACACACACACAACACACCTACTTCTGTTATTTCCTCTCCTTCGAGAAAATGAAATTGACATAGTAGGGATGGAGTGGTATGAGGTAAGCAATGAGATGGAACAGAGAAAACAGAACAAAGATGAAAAAGTGATGGATGGGAAAGACAAAGAGAATGGCTAAAAAGTACAAAGGGAGACGGGAAACAGGTGGGGGATGAGTAATAAAATGGAACAGAGAGAACTTACAACGATAATGGAACAGAGATGGGAAAAGTGAGAGAATTAAAAGATATACAAAGAATAAAACGGAATAGTTATACGTAAATGGCGACAGGAAACAGGTGGGGGATGGGTAATAAAATGGAACAGGGAGAACTGACAATGATAATGGAACAGAAAATGGAAAAGTAAGGGAATTAAAAGATATACAAGAAATAAAACGGAAAAGTTATACGTAAATGGAGACAGGAAACAGGTGGAGCATGAGTAATAAAATGGAACAGAGATAACTTACAATGATAATGGAACAGAGATGGGAAGAGTGAAGGGAATTAAAAGATATACAAGGAATAAAACGGAATAGTTATACGTATTTTCCATGCCTACAGCTACACTGAATATTCTTGGATATTCATCACACATCTTTTATTATCCCTTCACATCTGACAAGTCATTACACTCTCCATCTCTGTGTCTCTTTACTTTAAGTATTCTTCGTGCCCAGGCCCGATGAGGGCTGTTTAATTTTATAATTATTTTCGCCCGTCCTGGTGTGTGTGTGTGTGTGTGTAAAAAAAAAAAAAAAAAAAAAAAAAAAAAAAAAAAAAAAAAGGGGGGGGGGCGACAAATATGAGAGTAGAAATGGAATAGAAAGAAGATACACAGAATATGGAAGACATGGAAAAGAAAGATATGAAATAATACAAAAAATAAACGAAACTGGAACGGATGGGAAAAATGGAATTAAAGGAGGCGTCAGGTCGAGGGTTCGCGCCCCGTCACGGTCTGAGGTTAGCAAGGGCATGCACTCAGGGTAACGATTACATCTGCCAAAACAAGCCCTTCGCAAGAAGGCAACCGTCCTAGCCCTTAGGAGAAAAGGGAGTCCGTGACGTAAAACCGGAACATAACAAGGATGAGAAAGGGATGAGAGGAGACTAAAAGAAAGGAAAATACAGTACCAAAAAGAGAGGGAAAACGGATGGGGTGGGTAATGTGATGGTAAAAAAAAAAATAGAAGGAACAAGGGTGAATAACGTGTTGGAAAGGACAAAAAAAAGAAAATACGATAAAGATGGAACAAGGATAGGTAACTCAATGGAATAGGGAGAGAATATGTAACGGGGATGGAGCAGGGATGGGTAACCCGATGAAATAGAGAAAGAATACGAAGAGGTTAGGAAATGGATTGGGTAGACTGCAATGGATGGGAAAGAAAATACAAATAAGATGGAAAAGGGGTATGAATGGCTGTGTATAGCGATAGAATAGAAAAAAAAAATAGATCGAAGATGGTTAGAGATGAAGAAAGACAATAATAATAATAATAATAATAATAATAATAATAATAATAATAATAAACCTTTATTTCCATTACAATACAAAGGGTATTCGTCAGCCGGGGAAAGTCCCAATCTCCCACTGTGGTTCCAACCACAGCAGTTCCTGCCAGGAAACTGCTTAAACCCCAACCCCCCACTGTGGTGCCCAACCACAGAAGTAGCCTCCTGAGTAAACAGCTTAAACTCTCGGTCTTGGACGGGAACCGATCTTTCGACCTCGTGAATGCGAAGCCAGCGCGTTACCAATGTACTAGCCAGCAGGAATGGGATAGTAGTGGAAACTACAGCGAAGATGAAACAGGTGTGGATAAAGAGATGGATTAGAAATAAAATACAAAAGAGATGGGCCAAAGGTTGGAGTGAGTTACTAGACGGAATAGAGAGAAAATAAAATTAAGATAATATTGATTGAAAATGGAATAGAGAGTAAGTACACAAATTATGAGAACATAAAAGGAGGAATAGGAGTGTCTAACACACAAAAAAGAAACCTTTATTTCCATTATACAATGGGTATTCGTCAGCCGGAGAAAGTCCCAATCCCCCACTGTGGTTCCAACCACAGCAGTACCTGCCTGGAAACAGCTTAAACTCTCGGTCTTGGACGGGAACCGATCTTTCGACCTCGTGAATGCGAAGCCAGCGCGTTACCAATGTACTAGCCAGCAGGAATGGGATAGTAGTGGAAACTACAGCGAAGATGAAACAGGAGTGGATAAAGAGATGGATTAGAAATATAATACAAAAGAGATGAGCCAAAGGTTGGAACGAGTTACTAGACGGAATAGAGAGAAAATAAAATTAAGATGGGACTCGGATAGAGAAAGTGAATGAAAATGGAATAGAGAGTAAGTACACAAATTATGAGAACATAAAAGGAGGAATAGGAGTGTCTAACACAAAAAAAGAAACCTTTATTTCCATTATACAATGGGTATTCGTCAGCCGGGGAAAGTCCCAACCCCTCACTGTGGTGACCAACCACAGCAGTACCTGCCTGGAAACAGCTTAAACTCTCGGTCTTGGACGGGAACCGATCTTTCGACCTCGTGAATGCGAAGCCAGCGCGTTACCAATGTACTAGCCAGCAGGCTAGTACAGAGGAGAAGATGGAAATGAAAGAAAAGGTAGAAGGAAGAGTAATCAGATGCACAAACAAAGATGGCGGGGTGAAGCTGGAGTTGTTATTCCTATATATTAAAAATCAGCTTATCTTTCATTGTACCCCTAACCTAATGCTAAACTAAACCGAAGCTAACCCTAACTTATTCAGGAGAGATTAGAATACTCTGCTTAAGCTTAAGATAGAGTACAATGGAAGATAAATAGTGAGTCGATGAAAGATAAATTAACAGTGAGTCGATGAAAGATATATTAAGTGAGTCGATGAAAGATAAATTAATAGTGAGTCGACGAAAGATAAATTTATAGTGAGTCGATGAAAGATAAATTAATAGTGAGTCGATGAAAGATATATTAAGTGAGTCGATGAAAGATAAATCAATATTGAGTCGATGAAAGATAAATTACTAGGGAGTCTATGAAAGATAAATTAATAGTGATTCGATGAAAGATAAATTAATAGTGAGTCGATGAAAGATAAATTAATAGTGAGTCGATGAAAGATAAATTAATAGTCAATGAAAGATAAATTAATAGTGAGTCGATGAAAAGATGAATTAACAGTGAGTCGATGAAAGATAAATTAATAGTGAGTCGATGTAAGATAAATTAATAGTGAGTCGATGAAAGATAAATTAATCGTGAGTCGATGAAAGATAAATCAATAGTGAGTTGATGAAAGATAAATTAATAGTGAGTCGATGGAAGATAAAATAATAGTGAGCCGAGGTCGAGTACTGTTGAATGCCTATATAAAGAGAAACGATGAAGAAATAGAAATATAGCGAAAGGATAAATGTTAAAAGGAAAGAAGAGAGAGAGAGAGAGAGAGAGAGAGAGAGAGAGAGAGAGAGAGAGAGAGAGAGAGAGAGAGAGAGAGAGAGGAGAGAGAGAGAATAATGAATAGCAAGGAACGATAGAGATATTTTATAAATATATGTAAAATATATTAATATAACATGTAAAAAAGGCAAAACGAAAAGATAAATGGATATATAAAGAATTGAAAGCATAGGAAGAAAAATTATAAAAATATTACAAAATATCGATACAATAAAAATAAGACATAAGACAACATAACAAAAATGAACCACAAAACGAAATTTAAAGAAAAATGCAAATTAACAAAGCGCGCACATACACACAGAAAGAGAGAAATGAACCCTAAAAAAGTTGGCAACTGACACAGGAAACTCAAAAGCTCCCATGAACCTCGGTCCTGACCCATACTGAACGCGACCGAGACAGAGAGAGAAACTCTTGAACGAGACAAGTTCTGCTCCTCTGAAGTAGATTTATGGACTATTAAATATTGCATTATGAGCTAGGCTATGTGCTACGCTGGGTGAATTTAATGGCATGGACCATTATTCAAGAAAATGTTGCTTGAAGAATAAATGATGTGTATGTGTGCGTGTGTGTGTTTAGAGAGTCTTAGGTGGAGTCTGTTTTTATGTCGAATTTTTACAATTTTGCGTGTTCGCTCATATATATATATATATATATATATATATATATATATATATATATATATATATATATATATATATATATATATATATATATATATATATAAATATATATATATATATATACACACACACACACACACACACACACACGAGTATATATACAGATACAAAATAATCCCCCTTATATGGGGGGAGGCTGAATCAATGGAAAAACTTTACTCTTTGTGGAGTCAGCTTTACGTCACGAACTCCCTCTTCTACTAAGGGCTAGGACGGTTGCCTTCTTACGAAGGACTTGTTTTGGCAGATGTAATCACTACCCTGAGTGTATGCCCTTACTAACCTCAGTCCGTGACGGGTTGGGGGGAAAATACAGATAAATAGTCCCAATCCTCCCCGTTCGGGCCCAGGCCTACTGTCATGCCTGGTCTAATGGCAAGATTTCAACTTACATTTAACCATTTTAACTTGCAAAGTCATCTCACAATAAGCATACTAGAACACAGCTGCCACTTCTATATCCTCCACATCCAAACAGTGACTAAGTGAAAATGTCATCTTTTCGCCACTGAACACGACGGGTTCGAAGTCGGGTCCTGCGGTATTTCAGACAATCCATATCTCATCTTGGTACGGAGGATCCTACGCCACGTGACCTCAGTCACTGGAAAGATCTCGTGATATTTCAGATATCCTTATTCCATATGTTCTTTAAACACGTGACCTGGAAGGGTGAGTCCTATTGCATTATGGGATTCAGAACCCCCTGGCAATATCTATACCGACGAAAAAAAGGAACATTAAAGGAGCATCCTCATAGTAAGCACTTGAGATCTGCAATACTGTACGCACATGGTGGACGCATATATAAATCCTCACCGTTTCAATATGAGAGAAAGAGATGAAAACATAATAAACAAGGCTTTAGCAGACAAAACCAACCCGACATATATATATATATATATATATATATATATATATATATATATATATATATATATATATATATATATATATATATATATATATATATATATATATATATATAGAGAGAGAGAGAGAGAGAGATAGAGAGAGAGAGAGAGAGACAGAGAGAGAGAGAGAGAGAGAGAGAGATATAGAGAGAGAGAGAGAGATATGTGATACAGTATATACATAGACTATACGCAGCCATATATATACAGACCATACGTAGATAGATAGATAGATAGAGAGAGAGAGAGAGAGAGAGAGAGAGAGAGAGAGAGAGAGAGAGAGAGAGAGAGAGAGAGAGAATGTGAGAGAGTTAGAGAGAGACTGACGCAGCCAGAGAGAGACTGACGAGAGAGAGAGAGAGAGAGAGAGAGAGAGAGAGAGAGAGAGAGAGAGAGAGAGAGAGAGAGAGAGAGAAATATTTCTGTTGAAGTTGTTCCAACAATTTTGGGTTGTGTTTTCTGATTTTGGGTGCGGTTTGCACTGAATAAAACACCAAACATGAAAAATCTTTAATATTCATCAAGAAATAGTCGTTCTTTCTCTCATGCACACAGAAAATATAAAATAATATATATACACAGAGGGAGAGAATAAAATAAGTAAACAATATTATATACATAAATAAATAAAATAAGTAAACTAAATAATCAAATAAAAATAAAAATTAATTGGCGCTATATATATAAGCAAATAATGAAGACATAAAAAACTCAACCCTAGTGCACATGTCACGGCCACGCATCAAGAGAGATGACTTAATTACTTCATTTCACTGCTAACAAAGGGGAGAAAATTATGAGATAAAAATTATATGTATGAAGGCTTTAGGGTTATGAAAAAAAAAACCCACACACACAAGGGTAGGAGACGAAAAATCTGAATTTAAATATGGAGGCGTGAATGTGACGTAACAGACGAGTAAAATACTCATGTACATACATACATACACGGCCATGACAATTAGGCTTACAATTACACAGATAAAAAGACTATATATATATATATATATATATATATATATATATATATATATATATATATATATATATATATATATATATATATATATAGAGAGAGAGAGAGAGAGAGAGAGAGAGAGAGAGAGAGAGAGAGAGAGAGAGAGAGAGAGAGAGAAGGACAATTAAAGATAAAGTCCTAATCTATTTCAAAGAGTAATTATGACGTAAATGAAGAGTACAAAATTCATACACATACATACATACATACATACATACAAGCTGACGATCATTCTTGTAATTGCGCCCAGATTTTATTTAAATGAGTATGACACCGGGATGGGCAAAGAAAAATTGCTCTCGTCGGGCCCAGTCACCACGAAAACTAAAATAGAGAAAATACAAGGAAGAACATATATAAATTATTTCCTTCAAAATATAACCATACCGTAATATAAATCACATACACACGCACACACAAACACATATATATATATATATATATATATATATATATATATATATATATATATATATATATATATATATATATATATATATATATATATATATATAACCAATAAGCACATTATATATGTGAAAACATGAATCATTTTTTTTTTACCCCGACCGGGACTCGAACCTAGGACTTATGATTACTAAGTCAAGGCGCTACCACTACACCACAGAAGGTTAAAAAGGTATCCAATCTTATAGCTTATATAAGCTATAAGGTTGGATTCCTTTTTAACCTTCTGTGGTGTAGTGGTAGCGCCTTGACTTAGTAATCATAAGTCCTAGGTTCGAGTCCCGGTCGGGGTAAAAAATAAATGATTCATATATATATATATATATATATATATATATATATATATATATATATATATATATATAATATATATATATATATATATATATATATATATATATATATATTATAAATTGAAAAATAATTAATATAAAAACTATTATTAATATTGTTGCTACGAGAGAAGCCGCTGCTGCTGCTGATAATAATAATAATAATAATATCAATTCTTCTAATACAACTACTTTTTACAAAATTACACTTGACTTGTAAAACTATACTATTATAATAATATCACTACTGATCCTATCATATATTATAATTAATTGCAAATTACTAAAACGGGATAGAGACAACAGCTACCGCCAAGCAAACATATTTAACGCTTTATTGAGAAATAATTTCCTCTAAATTATTAATAGTATAAATAATAATAATAATAATAATAATAATAATAATAATTAAAATAACAACAATAACAATAATAATAATAATAATAATAATAATTCTATCTATCTATCTACCTTGGCTGTTTCCCCCTTTAATTGGGGGGTAGCCAACATCAAAGAAAGAAAACAATAAGGGGATTACTTTGCTCTGTGCCCTGTGGTGGTGGGCACAGCATCAAAGAATAGCCCCAACGTATTCCCTGCGTGTCGTAAGAGGCGACTAAAAGTGGACGGGGAGGGGGGACTAGGAATCCCCCCTTGTATTAACATCCTGCGAGACGTCATAATAATAATAATAACAATAATAATAATAATAATAACAACAACAATAATAATATAGCTATCATTATAATTGTTATCCTTATTATTACTGTTATATGTACAAAAAAGGAGGGCTATGGAAGGACTGCACCTGTTACCAAGTAAAAAATATTGGGATGATAAAGACAAAATCTCTCCAAACGTAAAAGGAAAAGCAATAAAGTGGAAAAGAAAAAGAAGAATAATCCTCCTTCCGAGAGACGGGGAACAAATGTGGAAAGGGCCAAAACGTTTCTTGCATCAGCAGTATCAACAGATGCAGCATCCCAAAGAGATAGCCATCTGGGAATCACACACACACACACACACATACAGACTATCCTTACTCCTCATTTTATTATTTCTAGGAAAATAGTTTTTGAAAGATATGAAGTTTGATAATATTTCGCAAAATATTGATAGTAATAATAATAATGATAATAATAATAATAATTATTATTATTACTATTATCATCAGTATTATTTTTAAAACGATAATAATATTAATTAAAAAATATTATCTCTGTTAATTTTTTTTTATATTTTAATATTTTACTCTACGTAAGAATGAGTGCTCAATGATGCCTGTATATTTATGGCAACACTTGAATTAATACGACTATATGCCAAAACCATCTATAAAAACCACTCTTCCACGCCTCCATAGCCGCATTTTATTACATTGTACTCTCAAACTTTCCTAATCTATCTTTGAGACACCCATTCTTCCTATCCTTCAAATCTTCACTCTACTTCCCATTTCTTATACTAAATTAAGTATCAACACACACACACACACACATATATATATATATATATATATATATATATATATATATATATATATATATATAAATCACCGTGGCTCAAGCGGTAGCGTCCGAGACTTTGAGGCGTCAGGTCGAGGGTTCGCGCCCCGTCACGGTCTGAGGTTAGCAAGGGTAACTCAGGGTAACGATTACATCTGCCAAAACAAGTCCTCCGCAAGAAGGCAACCGTCCTAGCCCTTGGTAGAAAAGGGAGTCCGTGACGTAAAACCGGAACGAACGATATATATATATATATATATATATATATATATATATATATATATATATATATATAGAGAGAGAGAGAGAGAGAGAGAGAGAGAGAGAGAGAGAGAAAACGTGTCTGCCCAATCCTAAAAATCCTTTTGGCAACTTTCAAAAGGAGGAGAGAAAAAAAAGGAGTTGCTATTCCCATTTTTTCCTTCATGGTCTTCTCCCCCTCTCCCTTGGGTATGTGTTATGACCTGATAAGAAGGAGTGAGGGAGGGGGGGATGTGGCGGAGATACATTTTAAGGCTACTGGGTCAGCCTCATTTGATCGGAGTATGTATCCCATAAGCTTCAACAAAGTCTTGAAATTACATTCTCTTATATCCACGAGGGGAGGAATGAGGAATGAGAAGAATTGGGGGGAGGGGAGAGAAGAATTGGGGGAAGGAATGAGAAGAATTGGGGGGAGAGGGGAGAAGAAATGGTGGGAGGGGAGAGAAGAAATGGGGGGAGGGGGAGAAGAATGGGGGAGGGGAGAGAAGAAATGGGGGAGGGGAGAGAAGAAATTTGGGAAGAGGGGAGAGAAGAAATGGGGGAGGGGAGAGAAGAAATGGGGGGGAGGGGAGAGAAGAAATGGGGGAGGGGAGTGAAGAAATGGGGGAGGGGAGAAGAAATGGGGGGAGGGGAGAGAAGAAATGGGGAGGGGAGAGAAGAAATGGGGGGAGGGGAAAGAAGAAATGGGGAGAGGGGGAGAGAAGAAATGGGGGGAGGGGAGAGAAGAAATGGGGGAGGGGAGTGAACAAATAGGGGGAGGGGAGAGAAGAAATGGGGGAGGGGAGAGAAGAAATGGGGGAGGGGAGAGGACATGGGGGGAGGGGAGAGAAGAAATGGGGAGAGGGGAGAGAAGAAATGGGGGAGGGGAGAGAAGAAATGGGGAGAGGGGAGAGAAGAAATGGGGGGATAGAGGATGGAGGAGTGACAGACTGAGGAGAAAGACGAAGAGGAAAATATTGAACCGGAAAGAATATTGTAAGAATGATAAGGTGTATTCATAGTCCATTTATCTAACATATGGTGGCCTAAGCCCTCACACGAGAAAGGAGTCTGTGACGTAAAAGCGGTTTATAACATGAGATGTGACTTTGAAGAAGCATATTGTACCGTTTATGGTGAGCCATTAATTATTTTATGGATAAAATAAATATACAACTTGGGATACCATTGATTTAAAAAGCAACAATGTCATGATGATATATAAAAACAAATATTTTATTTTAAAATTATTTTATGAACTTTCAATTAATTCAGTGAATGAAAGAATGTATTATCACGTGACACTGCAAACATGAGGTTTTTTTTTTAATATTTATTCTAGTTCTCTGAAACGATACATTAGTGACTTAGTCCCATCCTCTTCTTCTTCGTCTACATCTTTTCCCACTTTTATGTGGGGTCGATATTTCTGGTCAGTGTTCTCCATATGTTCCTGTCCCATGAACAGTTAAAATATATTTCACTCCAAAGAAACTTGAACAACTGATTTAACACGTGAATGGAAGTTGAAAACACGTCTTCAAAACAGCCTAACATGTTTAAATGCCATTATAAAAACAATACTACTACTTCTGCTGCTGCTACTACTACTACTACTACTACTACTATTTCAACTGTAGATGCCTATATAGGAAGGACTTCAATTAAATGCGGAAATAAACCACGAGCGAGGTTTGGATAGGGAAACGCATTCAGTATAATGTGTTTATTCCATAGCTCTAGTTGTTAGCTCAAGTTTATCTCTTCTATTACAGTTTCAATAATGCAGTTGTTTCTGACTTATGCACATTCATGGGTTAAGTGTAGTATTAATTCGAATCCCGGCCAAGGGCAAAAATACGACTCACACACACGTGCTATCCGTAAATTATCAGGAAAACTTTTTATCTGCAAAATTTCCAGTGTTTTGCCGTTTTACAGAATAATACCAGATTTTTTTTTCTGTATAAAGGATTTGTTTTGTATATACAAGTTTTTCTTTGTTCTGTTGAATTTAGTTCTAAACCTCCGTTACACTGATGTCTGATTTGGTCTCAATAAACAATTTGACACACTTTTTTTTTCTCCTCTGCATTCATTTATCTATATGTGAAAATGAAAAAAGTAGTACAAATTTGACACAAACTGTTGGTGCAACCAGAGCAGACAAAAAAACAAACTTGCTTCAAACCAAAAACTTAATAAAAAAAAAAGTTTTGTGCACTAGGACAATAGGCAGAACTTTACACTTTCTGACTGATTTTTAATAATGGACAGCAGCTGCAGAGATAATTTTCGGACAACTTTGTATATATCGATCTAAGACCAAGATCCCAAGAAACCATACTTCAGAGATTAATCCATTCGATTAATTCTATAGATATAATACAATAACGAGCATCGTTGCGAATAATTTATGACTAAAATTCTCTGGAATTTATAATTGATGACCCGCAGGGGAAATGGTGCAGATGATGATGTATGACCTCAGTGCCAGATATAAGTAATCCAGTATCCTCAGGTCAGTCACTGGAAACACATTCTTAAATAAACTTCTTTTTTTTTTAATTTACGAAACTTCTTAGAAGTACCTTGATCTATTTGTGAAAAATTAACTAAAATATATTAAAAGTCTTGTAAGGGATTTAAATATATCAAAGATTGAAGCTATAATTCTTATTTATTATTTATGAAAAGTATGGCATCCCAATTCAAACTATATATAAAGATAATTTTTGAGCAATTTCTCAAGACTGTGTTTTTACTTGCGGAAATATGCAGCTTAATTAATGACTTGTGATATCAATGAGTTACCCCTGAATACTGATAATAAAAAAATTATTCTGCTTTCAGAGTATCAGGATCAAATAAGATATATTTATTCAAGACACCCAAGAGCTTCATATCAGGAACACAAATAATACCAAGAGTCTCAGATATATAAAAAAAATTAAAGGAATGATAGGTTGGAATGGGAACAAGGTTTACAACACACACACACACACATATATATATATATATATATATATATATATATATAACACAAAATTATCATATTGGTATATAAACGAGACACACCTGTCTCAGAACCTACAAGGGAGTGATATTTCTTCAATGTACATATGGAGTTCTCGACCTAATTAACAGGGAACTTATGCTGTAACAGTAATGAGACTTGACACGCACGACAATAAAAGCCTGCAAGCATAAAGGCTTGCATCTATGGAGAGCAACTATGAAACAGACTGACTAGGAAACAATAGGTCTATCAGACGTACTACCACACTGTTCTAGTATTAATATCATAAGTACCTATCATATTACTATTACTACCATTTCAAGTACTTATCATGCTACTATTACTGCCATTTCAAGTATCTATCATACTGTTATTACTACCATTTCAAGTACTTATCATACTATTTTACTACCATTTTAAGTACTTATACTATTTTTACTACCATTTCAAGTATTTATCATACTATTATTACTACCATATCAAGTACTTATACTATTATTACTACCAATTCAAGTATTTATCATACTATTATTACTACCATTTCAAGTACTTATACTATTGTTACTGCCAATTCAAGTACTTATCATACTATTATTACTACCATTTCAAGTATTTATCCTATAATTATTACTACCATATCAAGTATTTATCATACTATTATTACTACCATTTCAAGTACTTATCATACTACTACTACTAGTATTACCATTTCAAGTACTTATCATACTACTGCTACTACTATTACCAATTCAAGTACTTATCATACTACTATTACTACCATTTCAAATACTTATTATACTACTATTACTACTAACATTTCAAGTACTTATATCACTATTACTACCACTTCAAGTACGTATCATACTACTATAACTACCATTTCAAGTGCTTATAATACTACTATTACTACCATTTCAAAAAATAAACGAGCATGATTTTATCCTTACTCTGGTCTCGACCTGAGGGTCTCGGTATACAGTAAAAACGTGACATGGAATTCAAGTCTTTACCCTTAGAGAATTTACAGCTTTCAAGAGGTTCTGGGGGAAAAATACGTAGGAAAGCATGAAATAAGAGTTATGTGACCCCGTTTTAAGCCTTTTCAACATATTACTAAATATATAAAATAAATAATTAATATTAGTAATATAATGATCATTATTAAGTATACATACATGCATGCATACACACACAATAAATAAATAAAATATATAATCAATAGTAATAATATGTTTATCATTATTAATAACCATACATACATACATACATATAAGTACACACACACACACACCCTATACCAGAAAATCAAGAGATATAAGTCCATGCAATACTAAGAAAATAATTGAAGTAAACACTTCATGGACAGATGATATCATATATAAGAACGTGACTTAGGTTGTTAATTATAAAATTACTTGATCAGGCACAAAAATAGGAAGTAATTAACATATAACAGTGACATTTCTAGGCATGTAGACGTGTAATGAGACACGTTCATGTATGTGTATATATAACTGTGCATGTATGAATGTGCGAATTTATACATCTATTTATGTTAACAAGAAAAATCATTGTCAAAGGTTTCCAGATACCTAATCGAGCGAAACTAAAGTATGTATTTAAACTACTTCTTTCAAGTTGTCTGTAGGTATATATGTATGTGAGTATGTATGGAAGTATGTATGTACATGCAGAAGAATGTTGCTATGTATGTATGAATGTGCGCACGTACTCACATGCATTAATTAAAGAGGCTATACTTGAAGAGTTAACTCTCCTAGTCATACAACATTAATGTTTTGCTTAGCAAAAGGCTTTGTATGTATGTTTGTACTTGAGTATACAGAAATGCAAGTATAATGAGCTTATAGTATCTGGGTATACATACATGTGCATTATAATCAATATTATCGTTGTTGTTGTTGTTATTATAATTATTATCATTATTATTCATATAATCTCCCTTCCTTGTTGGGAATCAAACCTGCGAAGAGGGTAAAATGGAGATTAATAGTCGTAGTGGCATCCCTCCGTCTGGAATTATCAGAGGATGATCCAGTTCTCCTTCTTATACTGCGTCTGTGGTCTAGTGGACTAAACTGTGTTGCTCTAAACCAGGGTTCGCAGGTTCGATTCCCGAAAAGGAATGGATATTATTTTAAGACATTTAAAAATGGGCAATTGCACTGCATTTGTTTCATTATTATTATTATTATTATTATTATTAGCACAAGTCAAGCAACAAGCCCAGCTAGATAAACTTAACGAACAACCAGATGGCTCCAGCAAAGGAGTCAATCTTGCGTGGAAAAGGAAAAAAATTATATAAAATGGTTTCAACTCAGAATTGCAGTATCTGCATGTGTTCATAAGGTCCTTTGTTTTTAATCCAAGCAAATGCGAAGACAACGCCCTCCATTTACCTGAGAATGGCACCACTCACCTCTTAATGACAGTTCAAAGTTGAGCGTTAGTGTCGCAAATGGCATTTGCATAGAGATGTAATGCTTCAGAACACGTCTAGACAAATGGGTTCTCAGCGCTGAAGGATGAAGTTTATGATAAAATGAAAAAAAAAATACATTTCGAGGTTGATGAAATAACGCAAGAACCGAGATTTAACGTCTCGTATATGCATGAAATGAGAATCAAGACCATTTTCTCCAGTGTGTGAAATGGATTATACATATGTATATTTATGAAGCGTTCCATCTCTGCGTTGAAGCAGAACATAGAAGTGGATAAAGTTTCAAAAAACAAAATTACCTAATAGCTTATATGATAGAAAATCTTTCCAAAGGTGTTTGTTGTTTCCCTCAGAGTTCAGTACCCCATGCATACATAAAAAGCTGATTTCCTTACATTTGCTATATATATACATAAAGCCCTCCACACAATCTCAAGTTCTAGGACATCCAGCCTTAATTCCAAAACTCCAAGCAGTCTGTGTCCACCCCCATTCGAATGGGGAATAATAGTAACATAAAACAGCAAACTCCTAGCTAATCATTTCAAAAATGTTGGTCTTTTCCTTCAGCTCTTCGCAGCCTATATATACCTGAAGTAATCCTGATTACGGTAATGGAATACTCTAATACTTCCAATTGCGCTTGCAACTCTTCTCAATTTCCAGCAACCCATAGATACAAATAAGCCTCCTATCACCTCCTCTATGGATACCTCTCTAGATAATCATCTAAGCCCCACTTGACTGTCCCAAGGAATAACACCATCCCACAAAGACAGTGCTCACTGTTGGCAAACTCTTTCTATTAACTTTCCAGTTCTCTTCCACCCCCCGAATGTGCAATATAAAGCACAGTTCCAGGAATTCGGGAATTACAGTTCTTGGTGATGAGGAGGAATTTGCTGGAAATTATATAATGTGCAAGAAATAACAGTAATCAGATTTCTAGCTAATAAATAATCGCGATGAAATTATGTAGATACTAATTTGAAGTCTTACTTAACTCATACTGCTTAGAGGTCGGTTGCTCTCTCTCTCTCTCTCTCTCTCACACACACACACACACACACTTAACATGTTTCAAGTAGTTAAAATTCGTGGCTTATCTAAGAGGAGCTTCAAGTGGGAAATCAATTGAAATTGGATGAAAAAGAACAAAGTGAGACTAATAGAAAAAATAAGTGAATCTTTCATTTCCTTTCGGAAAACCATTTTTCTTTTACCCTCTTACGTCAGAGTCTTTTATTTCTAAAAATTTAGAGTGCCGAAAGCAGCCTTAGGGAATTTTAAAAGAAGGTGTGTATACCGACCTCACCTGTGAGGGGGTTTTGTTTTACACCTGCGTGGCAACCTTATGGGGAGCAAGCCAACTCAGTTCTGTGCCGGTCCAAAATCCTAGTCTATGGACACATATGCTGTCAGGAAATGTACCAGGCTGTATGTCTGCAACAGGCTAGCAAAACACAGCGATCCGATAGAAAAATGAGAAAATCTGCCGATGAAAGTTACTCTAAAAGAGGCTAGAGAGATTCAACACCCCCATATGAACACGAGAAAAGCTCCCGAACAATACTTTTTACAAAGAGGCTGGTAAGATCCAACGACGCCATGTGAGCATAGGAAAAGTTGACGATAAACAAGATGTATCAAAAACGAGAATCTTCTTCTTCTTCCTCTATTTGCGTTCCCATTTTCATATGGGGTCGCATCTCTTCACTAGTCGTCTCCACTGGTTCCGGTCCATCACTTGCTCCTCCTCCAGCTGTCTCTCTCTGAGATCCTCCTTCAGTCGGTCCTTCCACCGTAGTTTAGGTCTTCAAAAACGAGAATAACAAGTCATAATTAAAAATAAACACAGCATAAAATAAAATAAAAAATCCAATTAATAAAATGATGATAAGCGACACGATGTAAACCTTACCACTAATAAGAGTAATAATATCAACAATGAACTGAATAATCAAATGTCTGATGACACTGATAAAAAAAACACACACACACGCATATACACCCCAGAAGTAGAAAGTATGATTCTAAACCAAAAATTTGGCATTATACTAATTACATTTTCAAGGAGTGTGTTTACGATCCAACATTAACGGATTATTGTTTTTTTTAGCAATTACTATAAAAATACCTCAAAAGTTAGAGAAATATCAGATAAGATACAAGAAAGTAGACTAAGATGGTATGGTCATGTCGTTGGGAGGGATGAACAGTATGTTGGGAGGAGGGTGATGGAAATGGATATACAGGGTAGGAGAAGGAGAGGGAGACCAAAGCGTAGGTGGATGGATTGCATCAATGACGACCTGAGGTCTAAAGGTTTGTTGGGTGATGAGGTATGGGGCAGAAACAAATGGAGACAACTGGCCAGAAACATCGACCCCACATAAAAGTGGGAAAAGATGTAGACGAAGAAGAGAGAATAAGAGGTAATTACTATAAAAAAAATACACCTCCCGGTAATACATATAGTGTAATGTGGCTTACTGTCATATCAAAATTAAGTAATATTTACATCTATGAGTAGCTTACTTTTCTTCCATCATTATTATGCAAGTATTCGCAGTTTTCGTCAGCTGCCGTTATCAGATATAATTCTCACTTTCTTGAAAGGCAGATTAATGTTTTTTCTCTCGACAATATTAAACAGTTCATGATCCCCAGACACTTCTTTAACTATTCACTATTAAAGACTACTTCTCCAATGGGTAGTTTTGAAAACTAATTCCTCAGTTAATAAATACAGGTAGCACTGTAACAAAAGACTAAACTATAGGAAGATGAGTAATATGTAAAGAAAGAACAAAATTAATATTTCAAATAGAGTAAATCAACTGCATTGCAAACTTACATAGATTTACCACATACGCTATATACCATACATTATGTACATTCAATAGGTAACTCCATAATTACATAACATTATGTAAAAAAGAGGAGCTTGCTGTATCTCTTTGGAATACAGAATCACTTACTTAGGTGATAACAGGATTCTCGTAAGCCTCTTTGTTGTTGAATGGGTCTTTATTACCCGCTCTGTTAAGTCACCGTTGACATTGTTAAATCTAGAATGCTCTTTCAGGGAAATTCGTATATATAGGAAGACAGGTACAATAGGCTGTTCTGTGAATCTTTACACAATCAGTATTGTTAAGGTCTAGCTTCAGAAAGCTTATTCACGACCACTTCTTTACAACTTGTTCAGGAGGTACAATTCAAAAGATATGGAAAGAATGGTGAGCGTGCTGTAATGACTTACAGATGTGAATAGAGGGCAAAACAGGATTTTATGGTAATAAAAAATCCATAGAATATTTCTTGATGTGAACAATTCTATAGAACACTTTATATGGTTGGACACGTTCGCAAACCATTCTCAAAAGATGGATAGTATAATTATATAATGTGGGGGAGAGGATAGGGGATAGTTAAAATGATCATACAAACAATAATAATAATAATAATTATAAAGGAAGTATTACCGTGATATTCAATAAGCAAAAAAGTAATTGGGGTTTCATTTATCACATGAATCTCTGAATAACAAATTTATAATTAATAACTTCCTCTTCTTCCTTTTCATTGCAGGATATCAGCATGAACGATTCAACCATTTTCTCCAGCATTGACGAGTATGGGGACGAATATGAGCTGTATGACGAAAACTACCACGCTAATGGAACCTATTACGACCTATTCCACGGGAACGAATCGTCTGAAAAATTCTTGGCTTTAACGATTGACGATCCCGATGACTTAAGGAGACCATGGAAGGTAAATAAATAATCATTATTATTATTATTATTGTTAGAATTATTATTATAATTATTATTATTATTATTCGTCTACATCTTTTCCCACTTTTATGTGGGGTCGATGTTTCAGGCCAGTGTTCTCCATATGTTCCTGTCCCATACCTCATCACCCAACAAACCTTTAGA
>JAXCGZ010020980.1:20000-27500 GCA_037179515.1 Halocaridina rubra | reverse complement strand
TATATATATATATATATATATATATATATATATATATATATATATATATATATATATATATACTGATAGACAGATAGAGCCTGATATCCAGTATTGTTTTATATTCAACACAGTAAGAAAAGCATATTTCTGGTGAATATGTAAATAAATAGATAGATAGACTAATATTTAGTTAGACAGGCAGATGTATATTTAGATAAAATTATCCATACATAAGCAAATAAAATTATGTACACAATCCCCAGGAAACGTACACGGTGATGTATACAAATCCCACACGCACCGAATGGATCTCAGCTCATTACTGCAAGCCCATGGATTCCTTGGCATTCCCAACATACCAGTTACTGGTATTATTTGCCATACCAGCCCTGCTCATGATCGTTTTCTACACTGCCGTCATTAGGGAACTCTGGAAGTCCACGAGAACTTTCAAAGCATTAACTACAACTACTTCTTCTTATAAGAGGTAAACTTCTGGGCATATTCTGAAAGTTTACAATTTTAAATTTTTTTCTTTGATGTTCTCCCTTGAGGGTGAGCGGACCTTCCTTTGTGGCCCGCAGGTGGGGTAAGATTTTGTTGATTGTAGGTGGTAAATTTTAAATTTTATGCCAGTGTATACCTTTATTAGTTACTTAATTTGATAGTATGACAATATCTACATTATTATTATTATTATTATTATTTATTATCATTATCTAATCATCACTATAAAAAGAGGTAAATTCTAGGATATTCCTTTATTTTTCAATTTTAAATGGCATGGCTTTGTATTCTTAATGAAATAACTTGATTCAAATTGATAGCATGACATTATTAATTTGACCATTACTATAATAATTATTATTAATTTAACTATTATTATAATATTTTTATCTCTCCCCTCTCTTTATACACCCTTTTACCCAATCCTTCATTTCATTCCCTAACAATCATTTCGTAAACTCCATCCATAACAATTACCATTCACACACTACACAACACAACACCATCATCCCAAACAACTGTCAATAACACTGTAACTCCTTTTATCTCCATCACAACACTATCATCCCCAACAAATGCTATTAACACCGCAACACCTGCTATGTACAACACCATCATCCCAAACCAGCGCCACCTCCCCAACATCAGATAACTACCATCTGAACGTCAGTGGCGGCGCGGGAAACATAAGCACCCTGACCGTGTCCACTGGCCGGGCGCATCCAGGCGGGCTCGGTCTTCGTAACGGGCGGCTGGGAGGAAACAGCGACTCCGCGTACAATAGCTTGAATTCGTTATGCGTCCCTTACATGGCGAATAGGTCCCGAACTCCTTCCCCATCCGTAGGGAGGCATCTACAACAACACCAACCCCATCCGAAGAAACAGAGGGAGAAGAGCGAGGATGTGAAGAAAGCAAGGAAACAAGTAAGAAAGAGAAATAATAAAAAAGGTTGAAAAACAACAAGGAAAATAATAAGAGACATGTAAAGTTAGAGGAAAAGTTTCAAAATGGATAGGTGAAAGCCCATCACATAAATATCCCCCCCCCATAAACTCCATATACCAAAGCCATATTTCCCCTTATAAAGAGGGTGGCTGAGTTAAAGACAATACTTCGACTTTTTGTGGGAATTAAATACAGAGGAGGGGATTCCCAGCCCCCTCGCTCAGCTCCATTTAGTCGACTTTTACGACACGCAGGGGAACACGGAAGTATTCTTACCCCCTCCCTCGAAAAAAACATGCACTCCTTAAGTGATATAAAACTTATAAAAAGCAGTATTATTATTATTACCAAATATAGGTTCAAACAAAGAATAAGATTAATACCTTAAATGCAGAATGAAAAAATAAAAAAATATTCAATATTAATAATTATATAAGTGTGTGTATGTACATGGTATGTGTGCATTAATTACTATGATCAGGTTTTCCTTTTTTTCCCAACAGGTCATCAAAATGTTAATTGTGGTGGTGGTTTTGTTCCTGCTATGCTGGGGTCCAACCATCATCATGGAAATATGTATCAATTTGGGATTTCAAAAGTTCGATCAGGTAACAATACTTCATAAGTTTTTTTTTTTTATCGCTGACATAAAATATGGTTAATATGTTTCCTCTTAAAAAAAAATTACTATCGTTATCCCCTTATTGTGTTTCTTTTTTTGATGTCGACTACCCCCCAATTAGAGGGGGAAACAGCCAAGGTAGATAGACGATAGATAGATTAATATTATTGAACATATGAACGTAATGGTTCATTTAAATATTTTCATATAAACATTCTAGCGTGCGGACTCGAACTTAGGTCCTGCAGAGAAGTAGACTTGCCTTAGAGCAATTAAGACTCTAGGACTAGAGTCAGAAGTGAGCTCTTTTTCTGTAGGACACCCAAAGTCGAGCCTTACAGTAGGTGCAATAATAATAATAATAATAATAATAATAATAATAATAAAAATTATTATTATTATTATAGAGATAAAAACATAACGGACCAAGTAAATAACCCTGTTAATTGTTAGGTTAGATTAGGTTATATTTATTTGATTCAACACAGAGGCAAGGGTATCAATGCAATATTAGTATTTTGAAGCATGGCATTCATATTATTTGCATAATTATTATCATTACCATTATTAAAACAAAATACAGTATATGCATTTACTAACAATGCCAACATCCTAAAACTTACAAAACTACTTTCACATAACTTAAATCAATAATACAGTCAATGATAACATCACTAAATTCCACGGTTCTCAACCTTATCTTGACCGCCATATCAATAATTACAATAATCGATGGTATCATTATATCATATCTCTCCTTCGTCTCCTTGAAAGGTACACTACAATCACTATTATAGTCATGAACCATATTATTACAGCCATAAGCAGTAGTTGTAATTATTAACGTTCTCTCTCTCTCTCTCTCCAAATTTTCCCTGACTCCTTGACAGGTATTCTACAATCTGAAGATCGTCTTCAAACTGTTGCCCTTCATACACTGTTGCATCAATCCCATTATCTACTGTTTCATGTCGAAGAACTTTCGGCGCTCTATGCGTCGCATGATGACAACAACGTGTCAACCCTGTGTTCGTAAGGTCCCGAGGAGGGGGTGCTGCCCCCCTCAACGCCCCTTGCAAACTAATTTACTCAACCGAATGGTAACAAGAACAACAGTAACTACCTATTCGTCTTATTCGCCTGAAGTCATGGCCAGACACACGCATATGGAGACAGTGTCTGCCATGTAACACCCTTTGGCTATTATACAATGGCATATACACAAACAACTAATCGTCAAAGAAAGATGTGTAGCCCAAAAAATAAAATAGTCAGATATAAGGAAAAAAAACGTGAAAATAAGTTTTAATAGTCAGAGAAAATATCTTGCAGAGAACAAAACGATATAAGTAATAGTAATGACGTAATAGCAATGGATTACTACTCCCACTACTGCTACTAGTATTGTTGCAGTTATCATTATTATTAGTATTATTATTATCAATTGCGACGATAATAGTTACTAACATAATTTAACAATAAAAAATATCTTCCGGATATGAAAAAAAAAACTCACAACTCTTCCTACAAAGATGAATACATCCTAAGGTGTTTTCTGAGGTTATACAACATTACTAAATCCTTCTCTCCAGATGTCACCCAATTTCCCTGAAAGATATCTGCCATCCCACAACCTTGATATAAGCCAATCTTTAGGGGAGGTTATCCGAAACTTTTCCCCTCGTTGGTTACCTCCAAACTAAGAGGAGGATATCTCTCATTCTCCCTTCTGGATATTTGGGAACCTTCATGAAGGAATACTGATCTTCCATCTGCTCTCTCACTCTCTCTGGATATCTGCTATCCCCCACTCACAAGACAGCTAGCAACCTTCACAAAGGATATCTGTTAATTCCTTTTTCTCCGGATATCTTCCATTCCTCCTTTGCTGGATATCTGCCGATCCTTGCAATGGATATCTCTCTCCCCCTCACCTTTCTCTGGAATCTGCCATCTCCCATTTGCTTGCCATCTGCCATTCCTCCCTCTATATATCTGCCAATCTTCCCGGAGGATATCTATCACTTACCCTTGCCTTCTCTCTGGATATCTGCCAACCTTAACAGAGGACATTTGTCATCCACTAGGATACTCTTCAGAAACATTTCAAGACTGCTGTGCCAATTTATTCCACTAATTACAATACTTCTCTCTGCCATTCCAAGATGATAGTAGCTATTAACCTACTAATACTTGCCATATTTCTCTTGAAGCAGGTATGGTAAAATATGGCATCAGAAAGCCGATTTTATTTTTGCCATTTCAAGATGATAGTAGCTATTAACCTACTAATACTTGCCATATTTCTCTTGAAGCAGCTATGGCAAAATATGGCATCAGAAAGCCGATTTTATTTTTTGCAAATGCGCCCGCGAATGTTCATGGGTTGACGGGGGCATTTATCTTTCATCTTTGTGTATGACTCAGATAGTTTAAAACAAATGATGACAAAACAAAAGTATTTTGTCCATGGAATATGAACAAGTGCAACATATACATATTTATGAATTTGCCATCTTGCTTTTAATGTCTCTCAGAATACAAACAAGCAATATGGCGTACAAAGAAATGGGTTTTCAGCTGTGAAGTACGTATAAAATAGCCCGAAGTCGCCTGAGAAATTTGGAGGCTATTTATTTTATTATTAAATATGACGCAATTCATCTTTGAATTCAAAAGGATATCCCCAAATGGAAAAAGGGAGGCAACAGGGCATTGTTGCAACAAAAAAGTGGTTGTTTTATTATTCAGTAAGATGCCATTTATTAACCTTTACAAAAATAATGTGTTAAATGTCACTCTTAAATTAAACAAACTAAATTATTACCAAGGGTTCATGTATTGATGTTGATATGTCTTGCTATGAAACGTCCATTTAGTCATGTTTTCTGCATTTACAATTTTAAATACTTAAAAAAAATAAAATGTAGAGAATATGAAGGCAAACCGTGTGTGTGTGTATTTGTGTGTATCTGTGCGAATGTGTGTGTGTGTATTTGTGTGCGTGTGTGTACGTATGTGTGTTAGCTCATACGTATACCAAAACATACAAAGAATACCCACATATCCGTTATACTTTTCTATATTATCATTTTCTCCTTGATGCGCACCTCCATTAATAATACAAAAATTATGGTTAATAAACAAAAATTTGACAATAAAGATATTTTCACAATATACTTGACTATTGCAAAGAATTACTCAGCGGGTACAATCCCTCACTCCAACTCCTACACCCAGAGTTCGATACCAATTTAACAAATGCTGTCTGTCTTCGTCACAGCCATCTGGGGGATAAGATAGGAGAAGTATTGGTATCCTTTGAGTGGTAGCTCCTGTTACCTCAAGACGCTCAATAAGTAGACAATTAAATGTGTGAAGTCAATAATGGAACAAAATCTTCATGCTCTCGGCCATCGATAGGGATAAAAAAAACTCGTGGTCACTAGATTTGAAGCTCTTCTTAACTATAGTCTTTACCAACTGAATTATTCTCAGCAAAATGTATATCTAAAGCTTGAACATCAAGGTTAGGACTTCGAATGCTAGCACACAAAGGCAACAAGAAAATCTGGCTGAAAGTTATGTATATAAAACAACAACAATAATAATTAAAACATAATGGAAGTAAATAAAAAAAATAGAAATAAATCTAATATTTATATCAATTCAAATTACCAATTGAACTCTTCTCTCTCTCTCTCTCTCCTCTCTCTCTCTCTCTCCACACACACACACACACACCCCCTGTACAACTTCCCTATTGTGCTTTCCTGAATGGAATTATAAATACACAAATAAATAAAAAAACGTATATTCCAATCAACTTCCCATTACCTAATACTATTCTCTCTCTCTCTCTCTCTCTCTCTCTCTATATCTCTCTCTCTCTCTCTCTCTCCTCCACTTCCTCCTACCACTTTTCCCTATTGTCCCTGCAACGTCTCCGATATCTATGAATAGACTTTCTGAAGGCAAGTGCCAATAACGGCGAGCGCTCGTGCGCGCAATGCGTACAAAATTTTTTCCCTCAAATTCCAAAGGGAATTTAATAGATGCACTTGCTAAAATTCCAAAATATATAATGGATCATTTCTTAGCTCTGGTTCACCCCTGGCACACACTAAAGGGGGGGGGGTACAGACGATCATTATTACTGTCAGTAAAAATACTGACACTATTCTATTGGTGTGAACTACTACGTCCATATGATGGACACACCGACAGTAATAATGACAGTACAGGGAAATACTGTCAGTAATACTGATTGTCTGTTTACCCCTTAAGGGCTAAACAGACGATCAATATTACTGACAGTATTTCCCTGCACTGTCATTATTACTGTCGATGTGTCCATCATATGGACGTAGTAGTTCACATCAATAGAATAGTGTCAGTATTTTTACTAACAGTAATAATGATCGTCTGTATCCCCCTTTAAGGAGATCCCGAGTACGATTACCCGACGTGGTGAGTGTGTACGTAAGTCCTTGTTACAACGCTATACGTGTATGTGGTGAATGTGTGATTGAGTAAACTTTTGAGTGAGTTTGTGCATGAATCTGATATATAAAAAATAAATCAATCTTTGTATATGGTATATTTGTGATTGAGTAAATGAATCAGTGTGTGTGTGTGTGTGTGTATGTGCGCGCGCGTGAGTGTTATATTAAACATCTTTATATTTAGTAAATGTGTGACTGAGTGAGTAAGTGCATTTATGTCTGTACCAATAAAATTGTATAAATGTATGTTATATAGATGTGAGTGAGATTGAGTGTGTACGTGAGTGCATGTTATTGTTAACGTGCTCTCACTCGTACAACGGTGTTATGTAGATGATGTAATGTTTAAGACCAAACAACATTGTTCATATCACGAATGTCTTTAGCTAAATACCTCATATGTCGAACAGATGATTGTCTATTTGTGAATATAAAAACTCAATAAAATAAAAATATACTTAACGTACAAAAGTAACGAGGATGATCTTTCATTTACCTAAACACTCACACTAAGAGACTAAAACCACAACCTACGTCGTGGGGGAAAAAAAAAAAAAAAAAAAAAAAAAAAAAAAAAAAAAAAAGAGAGAGAGAGAGAGAGAGAGAGAGAGAGAGAGAGAGAGAGAGAGAGAGAGAGAGAGAGAGAGAGAGAGAGAGAAAGAGTAATTTAAAATCTCATACCAGGATGAAAGTATTGTAATAATAATAAGAAAAAAACACTTGTAAAGAATAAAGACAATGAAACAAAAAAAAGAATTATTTAATACTACTACCATGAAAAAAATAGATGCTAAAATAAGGAAAAAAAAAAAGAGTAAAATGACAGATTTCAACATTTTCAGAAATAATTTTGTGAATAAAAATAGACGCAATTCAGTAAGACAAATAAAAAGGGACGAAAGGGGGATGATTACACTGTAACAGAAGGAGGAATTC
>JAXCGZ010020980.1:0-15000 GCA_037179515.1 Halocaridina rubra | reverse complement strand
ACAGGAGCTCCTGCTATGCCTTGACAACATCACCATATTAATTGCTCACAAAGGGGCTCCTGCTATGCCTTGGCCACCATCACCATATTAATTGCTCACAAAGGAGCTCCTGCTATGCCTTGGCACCATCACCATATTAATTGCTCACAAAGGAGCTCCTGCTATGCCTTGGCCATCATCACCATATTAATTGCTCACAAAGGGGTTCCTGCTATGCCTTGGCCACCATCACCATATTAATTAATTGAAGATAACATACAAACTTCAATTTTTTTACAAGACTCTATAACCGTTTTAATAACAAGTGGGAAAGCAGTTGATTTAAGGGAGACGATAATGCTGTCTATCTCTCAAGATCTGTGCAAGGCAACAACTAGAGGTCAAAGTTCAACTATGGGGACCTAACTATTGGGCACTGAAACGAACTGGATCATATCACGTAAACCCAAATGTGCTTTACCAAGAGGGCCATGGCTAGTGCCACTGTTAGGTACATATGATTACATGACGCAATACATCGCTGATGCCACAGGAATTAGTATAAGTACTGGCTGAGCTCATGGAGAATCAAGAGGAGGAAAGTGTAGAAATGGAAAACTTCACAGAAATGCTCTAAGATGACGAAAGTAGTCTCCGTGGCAAAATGGTAGCGTCTGCGACTATGAGGCGGCAGGTCGAGGTTCGCGCCCCGTCAAGGACTGAGGTTAGTAAGGGCATACACTCAGGGTAACGATTACATCTGCCAAAACAAGTCCTTCGTAAGAAGGCAACCGTCCTAGCCCTTAGAAGAAAAGGGAGTTAGTGACGTAAAACCGAATCTCTAAGATGTAGAAGACTAGAGACGTTAGGTTCGTGTTAAGAGAATTTTCTGTGATTATAAATAACGTTGCGAGTCTGCATATCAAGGAAAAACATTAAGGAAAAGAAGGTAACGCCTTGGAAGCATAACACAAAATACTATTCATGACAAGTGACTGGGCACAGGTTGTATTAGTGTCTCGAGACGCATTAATGACAAAACAATATATGATGTCTATCTAAAGATTAATACATTAATTAAAATATCTATCTGTATTTTCCTATCTATCCATCTATTTATTACTCATCTGTCCATTAACAGGTAGATAGATAGATAGTTAGAAAAAAAGATATAGATACAATTATAGACAGATATATACACAAACACACACAGCGAAAGAGCGATATATATATATATATATATATATATATATATATATATATATATATATATATATATATATATATATATATATATAACAGCCTTAGTAAGAAACTGTAAGTTGTGTTTAGAGATAAAATATAGTGAATAGGCGTCCATAATGTGTTAAGCTGATATAACTCAGCAGATTATGAGAGTATACCATTACATAAGAGTAATAAATGGCATTACAGGACTCAAAGGAGAGAATATATATATATATATATATATATATATATATATATATATATATATATATATATATATATATATATATATATATGTTCAGCAAGTCAACTTTAGAGAAAATAAAGATAAAAAAGAAAAGAAAAAAAGAAAAATAATGAGGAGGAGGAGGTGCAGGAAAAGGAGAAGCAATGAGAAGAGAAAACAGAAGTAGAAGGGGATGAATGAAAAGGAAAATAACAACAACAACAAGTGGAGGAGGAGGTAGATCACCACGAAGTATTTCTACAATTGTAATAACGAGAGTTAATAAAACCAAGATTTCCCACGAGACGAGAATGTACGACTCTGCGGATATCTCACACCACAGTTCACTACTTGGTGACAATATTGTATGTTAGGAGTTTCAGTTAAAATCAAAGATATATATATATATATATATATATATATATATATATATATATATATATATATATATACATATATATATATATATATATATATATATATATATATATATATATATATATATATATATATATATATTGTTGTTTGTTCCGGTTTTACGTCACGGACTCCCTTTTCTACCAAGGACTAGGACGGTTGCCTTCTTGCGAAGGACTTGTTTTGGCGGATGTAATCCTTACCCTGAGTGCATGCCCTAGCTAACCTCAGACCGTGACGGGGCGCAAACCCTCGACCTGACACCTCAAAGTCGCGGGCGCTACCGCTTGAGCCCCGGAGACCTCATATATATATATATATATATATATATATATATATATATATATATATATATATATATATATATATATATATATATATATATATATCAGTGCTATAAAGGTTAAGTATCTCTAATGAAAGGCAAAGGCAAGGAACAGTGACAGGAGAAAGCCAGATTATATACCTATCATAGAGCCGAGGCTTATTCCTCATCTCCAATTACGTGTACCCAGTGATCTCCAGGCAATGGCTAAATAATCAGGTAGACCTATAGGAAATCACTAACCCCCCAAATTAATTACTCAATCCAACCCTGAACCAAGTGCGAACCAGGGGCTGGTATATTACCAGTCCCAGATCCTACCGTTGAATCACAAAGCCACAAAGAGGTAAAAATATATTGCTAATACTTACTATGAGACTTATAACTTTCAAGCTGCAAAAGATAAATGTATTACTAGATAAAAGCCAAAGGTCCATATATATCTGTTGCTTTATAAGACCCACTAGTATTTTAATTGAATATAAAATACAAATAATATACATAAATATATATGAACATGTGCTACTAATATTCAGGATTTATGTATAAAAAAAATAATTACTGACTTCACAATATTAACCGTAAAAAAATACATCAAAAGTACATCCATTGAGTTGGGAAAACTTAATTCAAATATTTTGTAGAAAAATAGTACAAATGCTAAATGTAAATAAGCTGTGGTATGTGCAGTACATGAAGATTAGTCGGAATGATATTCACATGAATATTCAACGGATGAAAAATGCATCACAGTGCCATATGGCACCTTTTCAAGTGTCACAATTAGTCCAATTTCGAATGGGGGTCAACACAGGCATGTGACACGACTAATGAAACAAAATATAACTTATTCAGCATGCATCCTAAAATATCCATACAAAAAAGAATCTTTGTCTATCGTTAGCATATTATATCTTTAATTTCAAGAAGGCAAATCTGCCCGCATCGAAACCCCAAAGTTATGATACGTAGTATTCCACAACTGGCACCACACATCTAAAAGTGTACTCACTGTACCAGATGTGCTGAAAAGTGCTAGCATATTAATACTAATAATAATAATAATAATAAACCTTTATTTCCATTACAATACAATGGGTATTCGTCATCCGCGGCAAGCCCCAACCCCCACTGTGGTGCCCAACCACAGCAGTACCTGCCAGGAAACAGCTTAAACTCTCGGTCTAGGACGGGAACCGATCTTTCGACCTCGTGAATGCGAAGCCAGCGCGTTACCACTGTACTAGCCAGCAGGAAAGAGAGTCGAACTGGTGTGACCATGTAGGTGGAAACCAGGCAATGGAAGACCAAGATAGGTAAAATGACAAAAAGCATATTGCCCCCCTCTACCTGAGGGGGGCAAATATACCACCTCTGTACTCCCCAGCGTGTCGTAAAAGCTGACTAAAAAGGGTGCAGTGAGGGGACAAGGAATCCCCTTCTTTGAACTTTTCTCCCACAAAGAGTCAAGTTTTTTTGAACTGACACGGCCCACTTCCTTATAAGAGGGATTGTGGCTTTTATAACACCTCTGTACTCCCCAGCGTGTCGTAAAAGCTAACAAAATGGGGTGCAGTGAGGGGACAAGGAATCCCATTCTTTGAACTTTCCTGCCACAAAGAGTCAAGCGTTTTGCACTGACACAGCCCACTTCCTTATAAGAGGGATTGTGGCTTTTATAACACCTCAGTACTCCCCAGCGTGTCGTAAAAGCTAACTAAATGGGATGCAGTGAGGGGACAAGGAATCCCATTCTTTGAACTTTTCTCCCCACAAAGAGTCAAGCTTTTTGCACTGACACAGCCCACTTCCTTATAAGAGGGATTGTGGCTTTTATAACACCTCAGTATTCCCCAGCGTGTCGTAAAAGCTAACTAAATGGGATGCAGTGAGGGGACAAGGAATCCCATTCTTTGAACTTTTCTCCCCACAAAGAGTCAAGCTTTTTGCACTGACACAGCCCACTTCCTTATAAGAGGGATTGTGGCTTTTATAACACCTCAGTACTCCCCAGCGTGTCGTAAAAGCTAACTAAATGGGATGCAGTGAGGGGACAAGGAATCCCATTCTTTGAACTTTTCTCCCCACAAAGAGTCAAGCTTTTTGCACTGACACAGCCCACTTCCTTATAAGAGGGATTGTGGCTTTTATAACACCTCAGTACTCCCCAGCGTGTCGTAAAAGCTGACTAAATGGAGTGCAGCGAGGGGACAAAAAATCCCCTTCTTTGAACTTTCCTGCCACAAAGAAACAAGTTTTTTGCACTGACACGGCCCACGTCCTTATAAGAGGGATTATGGCTTTTATACCACCTCTGTACTCCCCAGTGTGTCGTAAAGGCTGACTAAATGGGATGCGGTGAGGGGACAAAAAATCCTCTCCTTTGAATTTTCCTGCCACAAAGAGACAAGTTTTTTGCATTGACACAGCCCACTTCCTTATAAGAGGGATTATGACATTTATAACACCTCTGTACTCCCCAGCGTGTCGTAAAAGTCAAGTTTTTTGCATTGACAGCCCAATTCCTTATTAGAGGGATTATGGCTTATACATATATACGGATCAAGTATATGACCATATTATCCGTTTTCATGCCTAAAAGTAATAACTCTAAATACGTCAAGTAAATAAAAAAAAGAGCATATAAAAAAATATATAAATATATAAAAATCCCGGGGAAGAAAAAGTCGCCTTAGGTATAAACAAGCCACCCACTGACACACAACCAATATAAAAGTCGCCATGGCATGGTTTACCTTCTCTTACCCTCCCCTCATCCCTCCATATTGATTTTTTCTCCTTCCCGCCATAACAGAAGCAATAGCATGGAATGATCTAAAATGAATGAGGTGATCCTTTTACTTTGAATAATGAAAAACCTTCGGTGTGAATGAAATACAATGAGTGAAAAACGAAGCAAGAGAAATGCTTTCAAGGAGACGATATAGAAAACGGAGTTAGGGTGGAAGAGAAAACTGAAGTGTAAAAGAAAACGTAAGATTCTTGAGGGAATGGACAACCATGGAAAAAAAATATTGGATAAGAAAGAAAATTATAATAGTTAACAAACACAAAGCAAAATATTTAAGCAAACAACTTTTTTATTTATGTGACACCAGGACTGGCAGAGAAAATTGCCCTCATCAGGCCTGGGCACGAAGAAAAAATAAAGCATAGAGAAACAGATGGGGAGTGTTGTGACATGTCAGATGTGAAGGGATAATAGATGTGTAGCGCATACAAAAGAATATTCGGTGTAAATACAGGCGACTTAAGTCTATTTTCAAAGATGGTTTTCAAAAACAAGAGGCAAAATACATAAATACAGCTCTAAGAAAAACTGATATATGGACTGTATTAATGGAAAGCTAGCTTTTGCATTTCAATTATCTTGCCTTATATATATATATATATATATATATATATATATATATATATATATATATATATATATATATATATATATATATATATATATATATATATTGCTAATTCACACACCAAAAGGTTTCCAGAACTTTGATCCTATTTTTCAAAGTGGTTCAAGTTTATATAAGGAGAGAGAAGTTTCCCTATTGAAATTGAAAAATGAGGAGCGATCAAGTAAATGAGAGAAAGAGAGAAAGTGAAATGAAAGATGAGAGAGAGAGAGAGAGAGAGAGTGAGAGAGAGAGAGAGAGAGAGAGAGAGAGAGAGAGAGAGGAGAGAGAGAGAGAGAGAGAGAGAGAGAGAGAGAGAGAGAGAGAGAGAGATTTTCTCCTAAAATAAATAAAAACATACTAAGGCGTAGAGTTTTGTGCCCAGTATGAAAAAAAAAAAGATACAGGGTCAGGAATCAAGACATTAAACATTCTCTACAATTTAAATACCTGTAAATATGAAAATATGTGTGTGGATGTATATAAAGATGAATGTATACATGTATGTATAACTGCATGAATTAATGCGTATTCGAGAAGTAACAAAGAAAAAAAGAGGTTTTCCGAATGAAATAAAAAGATTCTGAGAATAAATACAGATGATTAAACTAGATAGATAGTTCTTTAAAACTCAGCCGGCCCAGTGAGTACACGTATAAAGTGTATGGCGGAACAGAGCTTATATATATATATATATATATATATATATATATATATATATATATATATATATATATATATATATATATATATATATATATATATATTATATATATATATATATATATATATATATATTTTTTTTTTACGATTGTGACACCAGGACGGAAAAAAAAAAAAACTAAATCTGCCCTGATTGGGACTGAACATAATAAAAATATTAAAAGTAATGTTAAAATAAGGGGAGTATTGTGACTTGCCAAATGGAAAGGGATAATATGAGATGTGTAACGAATATCCAAGAATATTCAGTGTTGATGTAGGCAGGTTTTGATGACGAAAAAACATCCACCACAAACATAAACAGTAATAAAACACATGTCACGTTACAATCCCTAAAATATTGGATACCGATACACTCAAAATGCAAAATTCCTATAAATCAAGCCTTATCCACAGCTGGAAGATGAAGTCATTCCCAATAATGATATCCTTTTATAAATGGAATGGTTGCCGGTTTACGGATCACTATTAATCCCCCATTCGAATGTGGTGGACACAGATAGGTTGGAGTTTGGGGAATTAAGGTTGGATGGATACCCTTCCTAACGCCAAGGGTTGGGTTCGAATACTTGTATATTTTACTATCATATCTCGCCTACGAAAGCTTGATTTTTTTTTACAAGTTTCCCTTAATACACTAAAATGGTAATCTAGTAGTACTGCCACTGAAGAGCTCAGAATTTACTCAATATACAAATAATAAAAATATGGTAGTAATACATCATTATTACTGATAATACAATATGGATCTAGTATCATTCTTGTAATTACACTAATGTTTCATAATTCTTGGTCATACACAATTAATTTTTCCACCCTGTCCTCTGGATTTAAGCAGTTTTTTGGTCTTCGAAATCAAGACAAGACACTCTTCCAGAATGTTACAACTTGCTCACGCTAAATGGGTCTAATAAACATATCTCTTCTAGCCTAACAATACAATGGATTCGGATTCGATTTTACGTCACGAACTCCCTTTTCTACTATGGGCTAGGATGGTTGCCTTCTTACGAAGGACTTGTTTTAGCAGATGTAATCATTACCCTGAGTGTATGCCCTTACTAACCTCAGTCCGTGACGGGGCGCGAACCCTAGACCTGCCGCCTCAGAGTCGCAGACGCTACCATTTTGCCACGGAGACTACTCTAGCCTAACAATACAATGAATTCACTTAATAGTTTTTGCGTCCAAAACAATATTTCAAAATAACTAAGATTTTCTTTATTTGCTAAAAGTGAATACATCAAAGTTGAGCAAAACAATTAATATTTTACTAAAATTTCAATACACATAATTATACAGTATTAATGGCATAATTCCTACCAAAACTTGTATGAACCACTAGGCCTACAAACCATATGAGTAAATCAGAGCATTTTTAGCACCGGTTTGTTAGGCTTCTCGTCCTTCACTTCCTCTACACAAGAACTGCCTGGCAAGATTTCACTGATTACAGCCACGTGCGGACAATTACATTCAACCAATGATATAATTGTTCAGTGAAACGTTCTCAAAGTGTGTGTGGATAGGCATACTCTCTCTCTCTCTCTCTCTCTCTCTCTAAACGTTTATATTTCATGCTTTGGCCTCTCTGATACTTTAAGAATTGTATCTCGTCCCTGCAATTCTACCAAAGATATATATATATATATATATATATATATATATATATATATATATATATATATATATAGATATATATATATATATATATATATATATATTATATATATATATTATATATATATATATATATATATATATATATTATATATATATATATATATATATATTATATATATATATATATATATATAGTGCATAGACTGATAGATACATAGAGAGAAATCAAAACAAACAAACCAGAAATAAAACATGCTGTCAAAACACATGACCCATTCCAAGTTACACACTCAAAACCCATTCAAAAAGCTTGCACTTTTCGAAAGTGGTTGACTTTCCATGTTAGGGAACACACTTCGCATAGAAAAATTCAATAAAGAAGGTGTCCAAAGGAAGCGAGATATGAAAGGAAAAAGAGAAAAAAAAATATCTCGAAAGTAAGAATACATAAAAAGAAAAGAACACTTGGAATAGAATTTTTTTTACTTTGAAAGATAACTTTTCCAACGATATTTCATAATAAAAAAAAAGTAAAATAAAATTATCTGCACAAGCTCAGCATAATCTAACAAGTTATTGAGAAGAGTCACCTTAAATATAGCAATAAAAGTAACAATTTCTACTGACTCTATTACTACTGCTGCTACTACTACTGTTGCTGCTACTAATACTACTACAATGACGACATGCATATAAAAAAATGCCACCGCACATAAAACAATAAAATAAATAAATAATGAGAACGATATATATGCCCATCCTCCAGCTCTTAAGATCAGATGTGTTACTAAGGGTACTTAAAAAAACAAAAAAAAACAAAAAAAAAAAAAAGGGGGGGCAAGAATGTGGAAAAGCATTTGTGTTAGTCTTCCCGCCCTGAGAAATGAAAGGTTACCATAAATATGAACGAAATAACCTACAAGTTCGTCCTCCAACTCTGCGAGTTGAAACATCACGTGTAAAAATGGACTTAAAAAAAAGAATGTGAGATATTAGCAAATCCGTCTCCCAACCTTGAGAACTGAAACGTTACTACACTTTCAAAACCATGAATATGAAAAGTATATACATTCGTACCTCCAGCTCCGAATTTAAAGCCTCTGTTTATATGGTTTAAAAGCAAGCAATGACAGTAATGAAGGAGTATACTCAGGTACAGTGGGTTAAATGATGTTCTGGAGAGCATCGCGGTGTCTTCTCTTGACCCAATCACTGAACGCGCTTTGCACATGCGAAAGTAATGAATGACTGTAAGGCTAAAAGTGCAATGTATAAAATGGTGATGAACGACAATAATGACGTTTAAGGAAAAATGGCAAAATGGAACGTGGGATAAAACGAGAGAAATAAAGCAATATATGAAAATAAAAACATGAAAGGCCGAAAGCTCAAGATAAAGTATAAGCTGATAGAAGACAGAGAAGAATGCAGTCACTTGGGAAGTTACCCAGCTCATCTCTTCGCCAGTTTTCCAAGCCCGGATTAATGGAGAGGGTCGGCAGTTATCAAGAGAGGCATCTAACCATGTAACTTTGCCAACTCCAGCAGCCAGCTTTCAGGAGGTTAGGGAAAACAGTGACCACATACAAATTGGGAAAAATATCTGCAGAGAATGAAAAGAGGAGAATATATATGGGGAGCAATGGAAGAAAATATAATGTTAAACATAGCTCGGTAAAAGCAAAAAGAAATAAAAATATGAGAGAGAGAGAGAGAGAGAGAGAGAGAGAGAGAGAGAGAGAGAGAGAGAGAGAGAGAGAGAGAGAGAGAGAGAGAGAGAGAGAGAGAGAGAGAGAGAGAGGCATAAAAATTAACAAAAGAATATAAAATGGCAAAATGAGCCTGGCAAAAACAAAGGAAATGAAAATATAAACTTGAGAGAGAGAGAAATCTTTTATGATGTAGGAACCAGGTCCTTGGGATTTAAACTTTGAAAACTTCCTTTATTTTCATGGCATACATAGCAGTATCCCTTGCTCCGAAATATAAAAATATCTTATTTTCGTGATCGCGCATAATGATAATATTTGGATCTTACACTAAGGTATAAACCAGATAATACCTTTCAAAACAAGTTAACTATATAAGAAACATTGGAAAAACTAATAAAGCCTGTTGTTGTTGTTTGAGGTTAAAGCCAACCTTGTGTTGGCACGGGCCCTTGTTCAAAGAACGGTGAAAATCTAGAGAAAAATAACTATACTATTTATCAGTGATTTAATAGTGTAAATAGCATTCAGCCTTAATTCCCAGCTCCAGCCCGTCTGTGTCCACCCCCATTCGAGTGGGGGTGAATAGTGACGCATAATAATAGCAAATAGTTTTTTTTTTTTATTAAAAGATAAAAACGGTTTTATAGCGGTTTCCCCTTTATCTAAATGATGTAGAATATGAGAATTATGCAAGATATATTTTACACTGAATTCATGACATTGGCTTCATTTATTTCTTCTACTACACAAGACACACACCTATCCACCAACCCAGACACATACACATACACACACGAGCGTACACGAGCACACACACATATATACACACACACACGCACACATATACACACACACACACACACACATATATATATATATATATATATATATATATATATATATATATATATATATATATATATATATATATATATATATAATGTGTGTGTGTATGGCCCTCTTACCAAGTTGAGGCTTCTTGACCCAGTGGCTGGATTTTTTTCTCCACCAGTATCATTAGAGATAAAAATTAATGTCACAGCCTTCTTCCCTCGGTATGCCCTGTCAACCGAGAAGGTTGAGTGAGTACACTCTGATGCGTGAGGTCAACTGTTGAAGAGCATCTTCAAATGCTCAAGCTTCGATACAGGAGATATACCCTGTCCTGCAGTTCTGCCCTAATAAAATATATCATACTAAAAACTTTTCCAATGATTATATGGGGTCACTGTTTTCCAACAGCCTCTTGAAGAATAATGTTGGCTTTAAATAAAAAGTTTTACGTCTAGATCTTCTTCCTGACAGAAATCCTATCCGCGTTCGGATCTTGAGATGCCACCGAGTACAGCTGACTTGATCCTCCAGCTCCAAGTCTCAGTATCTATTACGTATTAAATTTCAGCCTACTTCATCTAGGCCTAATAATCGACACAGTGATCCTACGGAAACTACACAAATACAAGAGTTAGTGAGTGATTCATAATAACCATTACTATTACGACAGAAATTATAGCTGTTTCTAGGATTCAGAATCCAATTAAAGAGAGAGAGAGAGAGAGAGAGAGAGAGAGAGAGAGAGAGAGAGAGAGAGAGAGAGAGAGAGAGAGAGAGAGAGAGAGAGAGAGAGAGAGAGAGTAATACGTCTCAGAAGAGGCGAAAGAAGGAAGCTACATCGACCTGTTTTGCAGAGATGTTTTTGATAAGGTTTTTCTGCCTCTAGTGAGTCATTTTTCAGCATTTTCTCCGTATTTTTCAATTTAGGCGGAAAAATATGCGCCATTGATGAAGCCATAATCTTTATAAAAGTAATTAAGAGCAAGGGGGTAAAATAAGAGAGAGAGAGAGAGAGAGAGAGAGAGAGAGAGAGAGAGAGAGAGAGAGAGAGAGAGAGAATAAATAAGGTGATCATAAAAAGATAGAAAAGCCGCAGCAATAATAATAATAATAATAATAATAATAACAACAACAACAATAACAAAAGCGAAAGAGGTAGAAAAACTAAATGAAACAAGGAGGAAAATAAAGATGAAATCTACACTAGAAAAAGGTAAGAAAGAAGAAACCAGAGGAAAAAAACACACAATAAAAACACAGGCAAAAGAATAATAAGAAGATAAGGATGAAGGGAGAGAGAGAAAGGAAGAAAAATGGCAAGCCATCAAACTAAGAGCACCATAAGGAGAAAACTGAAATGTGATGCCAAGACGCTGTCACACAACGTCATGTATACATACGTCGCTATTCACAAAAATAATCCACACATGAATGCGCGCACACACACACACACACTATATATATATATATATATATATATATATATATATATATATATATATATATATATATATATATATATATGTGTGTGTGTGTGTGTGTGTGTGTGTGTAAACAAAGATTTAAACACTCTATACTCAATACTGAGCTGCTTGTGTGCGAAGCTTGAATTTACAAATTAACATGATATCAAGGAAAATGGCTTTGCATGTGAATTATTACAACGTATCGGAATACTAGTTAAGATATTGTATCTGCAAAGGTGTGTGCGTGTGTGTGTGTGTGTGAGAGAGAGAGAGAGAGAGAGAGAGAGAGAGAGAGAGAGAGAGAGAGAGAGAGAGAGAGAGAGAGAGAGAGAGAATATTATCTTGAAACAGTGAAGATAGACTGGAGATGCGTATAGCGAATGGTTCGTCAGTTACCGAACAAAGTGAGCCTTCCCACTGACCTGTGATCTTACTGGCCGTTAAAGACGTGGACGGAGTGAAGGTCTATTCCATACAGACACCCTAATTCTTCGCTACACAGAGTACATAAAATATGTCTCTTGAACGAGTATTAAAAATCCTTATCAATCGGATCGCCAATAAAATCTAACATAAAGATTTGTAAACAACAACTGGATAACACAGTCAGAACTCACTTTGGAATGAATAGCTTATGGATGCATACAATATAAAATGAATGAATTCTTTTTGGAATGAATAGTTTAAAGATATATTTAAAATAAAACATGACAGAGTATTACATCATTCAGAAGCGTGACTTACACGTGGGTACACCATTTCATTCAGAAAAAGTAATATAAGTTAAAAATAAAAAAAGGCTACAAAAAGTAGTAATATGCAGCAATACGCAGACTAAATGGCGGAGTAAAGGCGTACTTTCAGCTGATATTGCATCACTAATAAAAAGGTAAACAATACAGTAGTAGCAAGGAATAAACAGAACTCAACTACCAAAGCAGTAGTGTAAATAAACCGAAAATACAATAAGTAAAGCACAAATACTAAACACTGAAGAAAACAAAAGAACTGTGATGAAACCACAACACTGGAGTGCGCCACGAGTAAAATAGTAACCGTGGAATAAAAGGGATTAAAAAAGGAAATGGAATTGAAGTAAAATAAGTTAATGGTGATAGACTCGTATTGTGCTCAAGATCTCGAGGGAAATCAAGGCTGGCTCCGTTTACAATATCATAGATAGCAGCGGCTCGTTCTCTAAAACGTAGAGAAAGAGCTGCCTGCAGGAAGATCGTATTCTGTCTGCCCTTTTCGATACCTGGCGTTATGAAGAAGTTATGAACGCATTATGCTTTCCTTCGAAAGGACTGCCTGTAAGATGGTGATCACTGCCGCTCTCGAAGCAAGGGCTGGTGAAGACCTCTCAAGAATGACAGCTATTTCATATTGATATGGGCTACCTGCAGAACAAATATGCTCTATCCATTATGCCCGGGCTCGTGAAGGCCAGCCATGAAATCAGTCATGACTGTATAAAAATTTTGTCATTGTAAGCCGGTTGCCCTCCTCGAAGTCTGGCTATTGAGGAAGAATTATCAATGTATAATTCTTTGTTGTTGTTGTTGTTCCGGCTTTACGTCACGGACTCCCTTTTCTACCAAGGGCTAGGACGGTTGCTTTCTTGCGAGGGACTTGTTTTGGCAGATGTAGTCGTCACCCTAAGTGCATGCCCTTGCTAACCTCAGATCGTGACGGGGCGCGAACCCTCGACCAGACGTTTCAGAGTAGCGGACGCTACCGCTTGAGCCACGGTGACTACATCAATGTATAATTATTTTTTACGAGCTGACTGCAGGGAGATAATTCTCTTTCCTTCTCGAAGCCCGGTTCGAGCAGACCAAAAGTGAAATTATGGGTTTCATAATAAAACCTAACCTATTCTCCACAAGTCCAAGTTCATGAAAAACAGACCTAAATCCATTCTGTGTTTATACATTATGAGCTATTGGACGTATTTTGACCCTCATCGTGACCGGAGATCATAAAGGTAATGCCCTATTACTGACGTTTATTCATTAAGCCTGCTGAGTTGACAGTGACTAGCACATCAGGGACACCAAAACCCTCAACTCCTAATCGCTACGCACTACTTACGAAAAGAAGATACTCTCTAGTTACTTGAAGTTGAGGGACTTCCTGGTTGACAACTCGATTATATATATACGTTACCCCGCGTGTAAAATGTGATTACGTAAATAACTCTATCATTATGCAATTTTGCCTCTTTTTATGCTTGCTTAGTTGATAATCTATCTCATCCTTTGTTAATCTTCTTCTCTAAAGGACAAACACTTTCTTGGAAAAAACAAAAGAATATTCAAAATGTAATCCCATATTCCTACAAAGGCTTACATCGTGTTTAACATTTGCATATATGAGAGATTTCTCTACATCAAAAGACAATGAAGTAATGTAGTTGCTTCTATCAACGACATACAACACAAACATGGTTTATAAACGACAAAGACATATGTTTACCCTTTATAAATCTCAACCGTATACTCTCTCTCTCTCTCTTATATGGGTATTCAATAACTATACAATAAATAAACATTGGAGATTCTGCTAGATCATGTTCTGGTTTTACGTCACGGACTCCCTTTTCTACCAAGGGCTAGGACGGTTGCCTTCTTGCGAAGGACTTGTTTTGGAAGATGTAATCCTTACCCTGAGTGCATGCCCTTGCTAACCTCAGACCGTGACGGGGCGCGAACCTCTACCTGACGCCTCAGAGTCGCGGACGCTGCCGCTTGAGCCACGGTGACTACCGGAGATTCTGCTAGATCATAAGAGTATAAAATTCCACAGTATATCAAAGCTTTGTGTTACGAAAATAATCCGTTTTGTTGGATAAATCAGTAGTAAATAAAATATAAGATAATAGGAAAAAGAGTAATAAAATATAAGATAATAGGAAAAAGAGTAAAATACGAGAACACAAGAGAGAGAGAGAGAGAGAGAAAATTGAATATGAATTATTTCAGGGCACATCCGACTTCTGACAGATAAGAGACCGAAAAGGCTTTTTTTTTTTTTATGTCTATCTATA
>JAXCGZ010020979.1:87500-102500 GCA_037179515.1 Halocaridina rubra | reverse complement strand
AATTTCTACTTTTCCATACATAATCAACACTTACATTTTAACTTGTTATTTTTGCCATGTCACATATCATAGGTGATGGGATAATACCACCTCAGTGCTCCCCTGCATGTCATGAAAGTCGTTTAAATGTGCTGTAGTCGAGGGGACTGGGAATCCCCCTCTGCATTTTTTTTACTACTGAGAGTCAAAGAGAATTGGGGGGATAGCTTTGAAGTGTACAGAGGTAGAGCGTGGCATGAGATTAATGGATGGAATGAAAAGGTTAGAGGAATTGTGCCTGAAAAGAAGCAGGCATATGAGGTATGGCTGCAAAGAGGTAATGTAGAGTCATAAGGAAGGTATATTACAAAGAGGAGTTTAGCAATTCGTGTGGTGAGGTAGGCAATGGGAAAAGCGGATATGAGGTATGGTAGAGGCTTGCCTGAATATTTTGAAAGGAATAACTACATGTTTTGGTTGGAAGTGAAAAGAGTGCGGAAATGTGAGTCTGGCAGAGAGGAAAGGGTAAAAGAAGCAGATGGGAATTGTTAGTAGAACAAGTAATGGTGAGAGTGAGATGGGCTGAGTATTTCAAGGAACTTCCTAATGAGGAAGATGATAGAGAAACAGAGTTTATGGGGGTAGGGGATGAATGGAGATTCCAGTGTTCAGTGAGGAGAACAATAGGGAAATAAAAATGAAGCGTTACAAATGACACTGAGAGTAATGCAAACAGATAAAGCACCAAGGGTATATGAGTGTTATGTAGAATTTTTTCAAAAGATGGGAATGTATGTTTTTGGAATGGGTTGGTTCCAGTTGACTGGAGGAGTGCATGTGCAGTTTCACTTTAGAAAGGGAGGGGAGATAGATATGACTGTAGTAGTTTTAGAGGCATGAGCTTAATGAGTGTAGTTGGTAAGGTACATGGAGAGTGTTAATTGGGAGAATTAGGAAATGTAATGAGAGATTGCGTGTGGAAGAGGAGTGTGGGTTCAGGAAAGAAAAAGGATATGTTGATCAGATGTTATGGTACGACAGGTATGAGGCTTGTTAGAGGGAGGTAAGGATTCTTCTTAGTATTTAATGGACATAGAAAAAGTGCATGACAAGGGTGATAGAGAGACGTTGTGGATTGTATTGCAACTGTATGGAGTAAGTGGAAGATTGTTAAATTAGTCAAGAATTTTTACGTGAATAGTAGAGCATGTGTTAGAGTCGGGAATGGTATGAGTGAACTGTTTGAGGTGAATGTTTGGTTATGTTAATATTGCGTAATGTCGTCATGGATATTTAATGTGCATAATGATGGAGTGGAAAGGATAGTAAATGGAGGACTGCTAGACAGAGCTTGGAATTAATGGATGAGAATGAGGGGTTGTGGAAAGTGAATCATTTGTTATTTGCAGATGATACAGCCATGGTGGGTGATTCTGAGGATGAACTGAAGCTATTGGTGACTGAGTTTATAGGAGGGCGTGTGAAAGAAGGAAGTTACGGTTGCATATTCTTAAAAGTAGAGTTATGAGATGCTAGAGAAGTATTAATGTTGGCAATTTAAATGTAGGAGTGAATGGTGAATTTCTTATAGAAGTTGAGACTTATATGTATTTGGGGCTTCATGTGGCAGGGAATGAATGAGTTAATGCAGAGGCAAGTCATAGATTGAAGAATGAGAGTAAATATTTAACTGGGTTGAAAGATGTTATGAGAAATAGGTAGTCAAGAGTGATTGCAAAAAGAAGGATATATGAGGGTGTGATTACGCCTTAAGCATTGTATGGAGCAAAGACTTGGAATGCAAGGAAGGATGAAAAAAGAAGTTGAATGTAATGAAGATGAGGTGTTTGAGAAGTATGTATGATGTATCTAGAATAGATAAAGTGAGAAATGAGGAGGTAAGGCAGAAAACAGGTGTTGAAAGAAAGCTGCTATAATGGTTAGATCACAGAGCATTGAGTTGGTTTGGACACATGAAAAGGATGTGTGGTGAACCATTAGCAAAGAGAGTGTTCAGTGCAGTAGTGGTTGAAGTAAGGCCGAAAAAGAGACTTATAATGAGATTGATGCATAGCTCACGCCCATGAACATCCTCATGTGCAGGCTAGAAGTTCTCACGTGGCTTTCTCTGTTATAAACACCAAGTCCAAAATTTGCTGGGGAAGCCTACATTGTTTTAGCTGCCCCACACACCATAGGTTATGGGGTGTTCCCTCTTCTTTGAAGCCCATTGGTGGAGGCATGACCAAGAGGCATGCCGCCACCTCTTTGTATGTGCTTGAATGACCCGAGATTTTAAAAAGGGTCAAAAAGCGTGCTAGGGGGTGCAGAGTATATTTGGCACCCATACAAATATCATTACGTTAAGGGGACGGGGGCATTGGGGCCTAGAGGAGCTCTGCAGCTTTTAAATAAACTAAGTGTTAAGTATCTTCGTATATCTATTATCACCTTGCACGATTTAACCCTGGCCTGAAATAGAAGACTAGAAATATAAACATATCTACACGACAGTGGTGGTAGCAAAAGTACAACTCTAACACGACAGTGGAGTACGACTACAAAATATGACAGTGGCATACCGAAAGCACGACTACTAAACACTACAGTGGTGGCAGCTGAGTACGATCCCACACCGGAATCATCGTGAAGAGACAATAAGTTATATGCCAGTGAATCTCGTGCTGTGAAATAAATATGCAAGATACAGAGGAGTATAACACATCTTTAGAAGCTAATAAGATAGAGGGGGCACAGCTAGTTATTCATCAACCCTGTCCCCCTATAGAAAAGGCGCTCAGCATTAAAGATTGTCCCATATACTTCGAATCTGAGGCAGAGATTCTGAGGATGAGAAATGCAGAATGGAGAGACGAGTGGTCAGATTGGGAGAAATCTTCAAATTGATTCACAAAGTATATAAGCGCGCATAGGATTGTGAATGAGGAGATTCCCAGGATGGTGAATCAGCGATCTTACAAGAGGTATGGACGAAGTCTTTGGAGGGGAAACCAGAGAGCCCCGCAGAAAGAAAAACCTCCTACCCCATTACCAGAGGCAGTGACGTCCTTCAGGCAGCATCCCAAAACAGCTAAGTTCTTTTAATTCTTATCCAGTGAGTAATGTGGGTACTATTAAAACAAACTGAAGTCGGAGGATGCCGCCATTTTGCTTTGTAGGCATGCTTTGACTCAGCCACCCTGCATATAAGATGGAATATGGCTTCAATAAATTGACATAAGTATAATTTCTGTACCCATTACTAAACTAGATAATTTGTACTAATGGCGGTAAGTAATGATACACTCAATATATGTGTAAAATTATCTAAGTGTTATGTTTTCAAGCGTGAGTAGAGTAAATTAAGTCACCGACTGTCGTTCGTGGGAGTAACAGTGTCCCAGAGTAAAATATAAGCCATAAAGCTTTTAATCTAGACTCCAAAACAAGCGTAAAAATCACCTAGAGAACCGAAGTTGAATCCTCTGTTAGTTTTTTTGTCACGTGTGACGTCACGGCTGGCGAATAGTTTCCAAGAAAGAAACCGCCGGAAAGATCCACCACTCAGCTTCGTTTTTTATAAAGTAAATTTATATTGCAGTGATCAGATACTCATGAAATATACGTGTATGTTAAATCCATTGAAGAATCAGAGACTTTTCCGATGGTTATTAAGACTACTACTAGCTCGATATAACCGGATTTTCATTCGTTTGGTTTTACACAGTCGGGAAGAAAAAGCAGAGTAATCGATGCCATGAGAAGGGGGGTAAAAATAGTACCATTCCTCGTCACCACTCTGTCGAGAGGGCTTGGACCATTGAAGAGATAAGCCGAGGAGGCTAGATGAGTGGAATCGAAAAGATATCAACACTCTCCCTCAGAGTGATGGGGGGAAAATGTGCTCAATGGATGGGGGAGTGAATGGGGGAAGTCACCAGCAGAGAATGGGTGAGCGAACGCGGTGGATGGAAGCGAGAGCGAGAGGGGGTTGGAACCAGTGAAGGCAAACGCCGTTGAGTGAAATAGGGGGTGCTTGAGGGTGAAATCGAGAGACACTTGTCTCAAAGCAGGATGGGGCAAAATATATGGCATATATAGTTTATGACCGTAAGAGGTTTCAGTTGTTTTGAGGGTCAACGTAGTACCATCCTTCCTGCTAGAATATGGCCGAGGTGCTGGCTCAAGTGAGGGAGCGAGCCCATCGTGTTTTAATTGGTCCCATACTCCGCTCGTAGGATGGTTGTTCGTTTTTTGAAATTCCAAGAGAGATCGTAACTGATGAAGGACGCAAATCTATGCATTATTTTTGTTTTCTTCTCTAGCTGAAGTATTTTACATTAGATTTTTGAAAAATCATACAATTAAATATATAAATAAATGACTAACTGATATATCTATCTATCTATCTATCTATCTATCTATCTATCTATCTATATATATATATATATATATATATATATATATATATATATATATATATATATATATATATATATATATATATATATATATATATATATATATATATATATATATATATATATGTGTGTGTGTGATTACCTAATTGTGATTACCTAATTGTGTTTACGGGAAAGAGCCCAAAGCTCGTATCTTCCCGTCTCCTGATCGGTTCCATTTTTAGACTTAGTGATACTTATCATACCTGTCCTTAAAACTATGGATTGAGGTAGCATTAACTACCTCCTCGCTTAGCGAATTCCAATTATCAACTACTCTTACACTGAAAAAGTATTTCCTTACATCCTGCAAACAAAGTTTTCTTCCGAAGCTTCAAACTATGACCTCTAGTTCTAGAGCCAGCCATATCGAAATATCGATCCCTATCCACTCTATCATAACCATGAAGGAATTTAAAGACTGTCACCATATCCCCCCTTACTCTTCTAGCTTCGAGTGATGGCAAGTCTAATTCCCTCAGCCTCTCATCATAACCGAGATTGCGTATTTCTGGCACCAGTTTCGTGGCATGTCTTTGAACTTTTTCAAGCTTAGCTATGTGCTTTTTCAAGTGCGGATTCCAAAAGGGGGCTGCATATTCGAGTTTTGGCCTCACATAGGTTACATAAATATTTCTGAACATTTCCTTGTCCATGTGCCTGAAGGCTACCCTTACATTTGATAAGAATGCATATGCTGCCCTTACTACGCCATTTATATGTATTTCTGGAGACAAATCTGCCAATATGTGTGTCTGCTGACGTATTCTGTTGGGGGTAATAATTCAAAGGAGAAGAAAAGGCGTTATATTTGAGTTCATGGATAATAATTTATCTTGCTAATTGTACGATTCTTTAAGAGGTAATGAAACTTATGCAAAGTATGATTCTAAAGAGAAGCTATTTTTTTACTGTTCGCAAGTGAAATGTTATTTTCTTTAATTATTTCATGCAAAAACACGTCTTTTTATGCTGGAAATGAGTATAATTTTCATATGAATATTGTGATATTTCGCAGAGATAAAGATATCAGCAGTTTTTTTAAACTTATTTAAAAATATTTATTGTTCATTTATCGTGAAATTTGTTATTACTATTGTGCAAGTTAAGATAATTTGAGATTCTAAGAGTGATTATTTTGAGTATGTAATTAAAATAATGATAGTTAATTCCCTTTATATTTTTGTTGGAGAAAGAGTAAATGTAGTTTTTTTTAATGTGTATTAAAAATAATCTTGAAGTATCAGTTTTTAGTGTTAAATATTTTTCATTTACAGTGCTTGTTAAACTCTTCAAGCGATAGTTTCATATTTTACTGACAGTAATTATTAAATATTTTTTGTAGTATTTTGTGTAAATTCCGTTCAGAGGTATGTTTGACTTCTGGCAAGTGTGTGTATACACATTGCACTAGCGTTTTTGCGATGTTAATCAGAAAAGGACTGGATTTATGATTCACCTTAGCTTAAGCTGTACTAAATTAAAATTATCTTTTATTTTAAGTAGTAAATAAAATATCGTTTATCAGAAAGTTTAGCAAAAAACCTTTTGCAAGATTTACTAGTGTTGAATATAGAGTGAAGGGTAGTTATTGCATAGATACCTTACTCTATATTTTTATCAGTAATGGAATGCATGAAGCCAAATTTTTGTATGTTGACTTTGGGTGTTTTGACGTTTGATTTTTAAAATTTTTGGATGAATTGATAGATGATAAACGTGAGCTAGCTCCAGTATTTGTGATGAGTTTTTGCATGCTAATATTACACTGATAAGATAAAATCTAAATTGAGTAGTAACAGAGAGTTTGTCTGCCACATATTTCAACTGTCTTTAAAGGTAATTTGAGCTACCACAGATAAGCCGAGCAACAGGAAGGTTGGTGGCTATGCTACTATATATATTGTGGCAGCAGGAATTCGAAAATGGCAAAATATAAAATTGGCCAAAAGAATTTACTTTAAAATTAGTATTATTATGAAATATAATTACAGAAGTTTATTTTTTGCCTCAAAATGCTATTATCACTATTATTTACTGCTATTCTTTTTTTTCTTATAATCATTATTATTATTGTTATTATTATTATTATTATTATTATTATTATTATTAGTTATTATTATTATTATTATTATTATTATTATTATTATTATTATTATGGCTGTTCTTCTCAGCATTTCATGACTTTTCTTTTTGATATCTATACCACACTGATGTCTTATAGAGATGCTTAATCAGTTACTCAGCTACGTCTTAAGTATCTGGGAATAATGATCTGAATGGTGTTGACAAATAATTTCAACTACTATTCAATTTTCTGGTAGTCCCGACCTGCAATTTTGCACACTTTTTTCTTTTTACCCATTGGAGATATTGCAAGCACTTACAGATACAGGGATTCACAGAATCCCCTATGTGTGTTTACATAAGGTCATTGTTTGTACCCAGAGGTGATATCTAGTGCTTCCTGTATTTGTGATAGCCGCATTAGGTCGTTATTTCCGCTCTAGAATCTACTGCTTCCTATTCTAATTGCAGAATTTGAGTTTGGAGGGAGATGCCCATTAGGGGGATAGGTGTCGTGAAAGGAGATATGGTGATGTGGCCGCCTCAACAGTCGACTCAACTCGGTGGAAGAGACACTTGAAGTGGATGTATCTGCTCTCTTACATTGTCCAGTGGCCCCCCGAAGTAGGGTTAATGGTCATTTGTTGTTACAACCCGGACCAATCTTACAGTGCAGACGTGAGGGATGGCGGAAAAAGGATGCGGTTGGTCCAGTACTTAGCGATATCCCAAAATATGGAACTCCATATGAGGACGAAGGGGAATGCATAAGAAATTTAAAAAAAATTGAGATGAGGATAAAAAGGATATGGAATATTCCCAATAATAGGAAAGAAAGTGAGAGAGAGACATTTCCCATAGAATAGAACATAACACGGGAAACTGAAAATTCATCACAGTGAAACCAAATACAGTATAATATTTTTTCCAGCATACCAAGTCTGAGGTTTTTGTTTTAGATCATAGGATTTAAGTTAAGAAAGCCTCAGTGCCTCCCTAGAAGTAATATATAGACATAAAAGAAATAGTTACCCTAGTTTTAACATAGTAAGTGTTATTGTGTCCTTTACAAACAGTATTTTTTATTCTAACTGGGTAGTATAATTATATATATATATATATATATATATATATATATATATATATATATATATATATATATATATATATATATGTATATATATATATATATATATATATATATATATATATATATATATATATATATATATATATATATATATATATATATATATATATATATATATATATATATATATATATATATATATATATATATATATATATATATATATATATATATATATATATATATATATATATATATGAATCATTTTTTACCCCGACCGGGACTCGAACCTAGGACTTATGATTACTAAGTCAAGGCGCTACCACTACACCACAGAAGGTTAAAAGGAACCCAACCTTATAGCTTATATCTGTTATACTTAGGAATGAACGCATTCTAACTGAATGCCACTATGTTCATATTACAGATTCCCCAACCTCACTCGTGGCTTCATTTTAGCATTTAATTCAATTCCCAATCTCATTCGGGCCATGAAATAACCAATAAGCACATTATATATGTGAAAACATGAATCATTTTTTACCCCGACCGGGACTCGAACCTAGGACTTATGATTACTAAGTCAAGGCGCTACCACTACACCACAGAAGGTTAAAAGGAACCCAACCTTATAGCTTATATCTGCTATACTTAGGAATGAACGCATTCTAACTGAATGCCACTATGTTCATATTACAGATTCCCCAACCTCACTCGTGGCTTCATTTTAGCATTTAATTCAATTCCCAATCTCATTCGGGCCATGAAATAACCAATAAGCACATTATATATGTGAAAACATGAATCATTTTTTACCCCGACCTTGACTTAGTAATCATAAGTCCTAGGTTCGAGTCCCGGTCGGGGTAAAAAAAAATGATTCATGTTTTCACATATATAATGTGCTTATTGGTTATTTCATGGCCCGAATGAGATTGGGAATTGAATTAAATGCCAAAATGAAGCCACGAGTGAGGTTGGGGAATCTGTAATATGAACATAGTGGCATTCAGTTAGAATGCGTTCATTCCTAAGTATAGCAGATATAAGCTATAAGGTTGGGTTCCTTTTAACCTTCTGTGGTGTAGTGGTAGCGCCTTGACTTAGTAATCATAAGTCCTAGGTTCGAGTCCCGGTCGGGGTAAAAAATGATTCATGTTTTCACATATATAATGTGCTTATTGGTTATTTCATGGCCCGAATGAGATTGGGAATTGAATTAAATGCTAAAATGAAGCCACGAGTGAGGTTGGGGAATCTGTAATATGAACATAGTGGCATTCAGTTAGAATGCGTTCATTCCTAAGTATAGCAGATATAAGCTATAAGGTTGGGTTCCTTTTAACCTTCTGTGGTGTAGTGGTAGCGCCTTGACTTAGTAATCATAAGTCCTAGGTTCGAGTCCCGGTCGGGGTAAAAAATGATTCATGTTTTCACATATATAATGTGCTTATTAGTTATTTCATGGCCCGAATGAGATTGGGAATTGAATTAAATGCTAAAATGAAGCCACGAGTGAGGTTGGGGAATCTGTAATATGAACATAGTGGCATTCAGTTAGAATGCGTTCATTCCTATGTATAGCAGATATAAGCTATAAGGTTGGGTTCCTTTTAACCTTCTGTGGTGTAGTGGTAGCGCCTTGACTTAGTAATCATAAGTCCTAGGTTCGAGTCCCGGTCGGGGTAAAAAATGATTCATGTTTTCACATATATAATGTGCTTATTGGATATATATATATATATATATATATATATATATATATATATATATATATATATATATATATATATATATATATATATGTATATATATATATATATATATAAATATATATATATATATATATATATATATATATATATATATATATATATATATATATATATATATATATATATATATATATATATATATATATATATATATATATATATATATATATATATATATATATATATATATATATATATATATATATATATATATATATATATATATATTTTGTCTTTTTTGGAAATCACATGTTCTATATATTGAGTGTACCCTTGACAGTGAAATAATTTTCGGGTAACTTTTGTATGTATTAAGGAACATAGGGAAGCTCTAATATGTAATACAGGAAACCTGCACTTAGGTAATTATGCTCTGCTTATGGCCTAAAAGTATATGTATTGGCAATTTCTAATATTAATAACATAATCTCTTGTGATTCACAATGCCTTTAGATGTGCCTGACTTAATATTATGTTACTTTACATGAACTCTGTTTTCTCAGTAGAGGATAGCCATCCTTTTTATTGTAAGTTCATGCTTCACCAGAAATATCGTATTTCTGGAATGGGCCGTGGGGAGTGACGCATATCTCACGCCCATGGATGATCCCATGTGCAGGCTAGAAGTTCTCACGTGGATTTCTCTGTTATAGAAACCAAACCCCAAATTTGGTGGGGAAACCAACATTGCTTTAGCTGCCTCCACACCATAGGTTATGGGATGTTCCCCCTTCTTTGAAAGCCTATTGATGGAGGCATGACCAAGAGGCATGCATGCCACCTCTTTGTATGTGTTTGAATGACCAGAGGTGTTAAAAAGGGTCAAACAGCATGAGAGGGGAGGCAGAGTATATTTGGCGCCCATACAGATATCATTACGTTAAGGGGATGGGAGCATTGAGGCCTAGAGGAACTCTGCAGCTTCTAAATAAATTAAGTGTTAAGTATCTTCGCATATATATTATCACCTTGTACTATTTATCCCTGGCCTGAAGTGTAGAAGACTAGAATATAAACATATATACTCGGCAGTGGTGGCGGCGAAAGTACAACTCTAACACGACAGTGGAGTACGACTACAAAATATGTCAGTGGTTACCACTAACACAACCCACTATATACGACACGATGAGTGGATGTCGTGAAAAGATATTTTGATGCACTCGGAATATGAGTGGGGTAGGGAAGAGAACATGCTAGAGCTAGGAATGAGTGGGGAAGATTGTGCATGGATGATGCGAGCCAAAGGGAATTCTCACACCTGCTAGCACAGTGAGCTGTGATATGCGTGTGTGAGGAGGGGTTGAAATGTGATAAAGAGGTGGGGGTTAACCACATGTGGCTGTTAGGCTAATGGCACAATAGACTTGCCTAACTACCTGGTGGATGACCCAAGCAAGATGTTGGGGGGTATTGTGACAACCCTCTTCCCAATGTAGTTAAAAGGAGTGATTGAGGTGAGTCTTGGTTCGTGGTGAATGTATGTTCTTGGCGTGGCCACCCTCCTTGCAAGGTGGAATGAGGCCACTGTATGTAGATAGATTGATTGGCATCGTTGGCTCAATAAACTAAGCCGTTAACTCCTGTTCTACAGGTTCCAAGAATGAATCCCAAAAGTAGGTGGTAAATATTTAGATAATATATAATTATGATAATTGTAAGGCTAACGGAAACTTTTTTTTTCTGGAATAAGGCGCAGATTGACAAGGATGTAATTCATGATCTGAAGGAGGGTCATGACAGTGTATCTGTTCATAAAGGAAATTAACATAGACAAATGAAAAATTATAGTCAAAGGCTGTCTCACTACTCCTTTATGTTATCAACACTTCTGGCATACGACAGATCATGTGTATGGCAACATTCTTGGCACTAGTGTTCTGATGATCAGTCTTGTTTTGAAGAGCGGAATATGATTTAATAAAATGTTCAGTACTGCCAATTTAATATTAATTTGATTGTATTTACTTCATTATCTTCAGTCGACGATACGCAGGCTAAAGAGCTTGTAAAAGTGAAATTGCTGAAGTCTGGTTGTTCTCATAGTCTTGAGCAGTCTTATGCAAAATCTGTGAATGCTCATAATTACTGCCAATTGAGTTGAATTCTTAGAAAACCTGTCAACGAACGTATAATTACAGTTTTTACTATTTCAGTGAGAGGGAATTCAGTGAAAAAAAGAAATGGAATTAACAATAATAAATGAGCTTATATATTTAATTAGTGCTATATGAGTTTACTATTTGAGGGTCTCCATTAACTAAAGTTTGATTGCAAAGCTAAGTTTCGGTGATGCTTAGTCTTTTTTCGAGAGGGGAGTTTTATGGGAAAGCTTGAATTAACAGTCATGAATAACTTAAAATACAAATGCCCTCTACCAAATGAGTGTATTTCGCAAGAAATACTATTGATAATAGTTTGGATATTGTAAAGAAAGCAATGACATTCTTCACTATTACAAGACACGTCACCTAATCTAATTTAACATAACAATATATGAGGCTATTTAACCTTAAATGGGGATTTGAGGATTATTCATATTTACAAGATGCAAAAGCTTACTTGCAAATTCATAGTACTCTTCTGACGAGTGAAAGATTTTTTTTTTTTGGCTAACTTTAGAATTACGAAATCACTTTCATAGTGACAGTGTATATTGTACTGAAATTAGAATAACGAAAAACAGGTATCATTCTTGACTCCTAAAATGATTTTGTGTATCAAGTTTTTTCTTTTAACCAAACCTCATTTTGCACATAAGCAATGCATTTTCTGCTGACGATATAGTAACATATTCTCAATGATCAATATTCTTTTATAGTCTTTTTTTTTTTGTTCCAAAAAGTTTCCGAGGACTGAATTTAAACTTTTCCTCCCGTAAAGAGAAAAGGCTTTGTCTTTGACCCGCCCACCCCGCTTATAAGGGGGATAATAGGCTCAAAAATAGGTTTGTTCCCACCTTCTCCCTCTCTATAGAGCTCCCGCTCTTCTTTTCCGATTCAAAAGTTTCTGTTATCAAACGACACACCTTTGAGGCGACGTTATATTTTTCGATTACGATGTCTTTGAAAATTAAATATGATCACAAGACTCATATGATAAAAATTAAGTGTTTCTATTCGAATTTCTATCTATCTACATAAAAAGACATAGTCCCTCTTATAAGAGGGATGTGACTGAATCAAGTAAAATGACTCTTTGTGGGAGAAAACAATACAAAGGAAAGGCTTCCCTGCTCGTTTACCTCCGCCCCATTTAGTCGACTATTGCAACACACAAGCAATCACAGAGGAGGTAATCTTGCACCCTCTGGGGGATTTAAAAGTTATTTAGGGCATTAAATTATTCAATAACTAATACCCCACTGCCTAGAATGAGTTATATGATTTATTTAAATTTTTAGGTGAGGGAAAGTATCTTGCCTGCTCAATGAAGCTTCCAAGTTAAGTAGAGGTACTAATAAATATTTATCCTTGGATCAAACCGGGAAAGAGAATGGCCTTTAGCCATTTATATACCCAGGAATAAGCGTGGGTTAAGCATCTCTCTCTCTCTCTCTCTCTCTCTCTCTCTCTCTCTCTCTCTCTCTCTCTCTCTCTCTCTCGTCTCTCTCTCTCTCTCTCTCTCTCTCTCTCTCTCTCTCTCTCTCTCTCCCCACTAACCTAACAGATAAATGAAGGACCGATTCTTCTAGTTGCCATTCTCCTAGTTCTATCATAAAATTTTTTTTTTTATGAGTGTGATACTGGGACAGGTAAGAAAAATTGTCCTCATCTTTAAAGGCAGGGGGACGAAGAAACATTAGGACGAGGGGAGAGTAAAAGGTTAATGACAAGGCAGAGATAAGGTAATGATACACTGTAGGAAAAGGACAGGCTGCAAGGACAATCTAAATACCGAGGACCTAGGGATATGGCAGGATAGGGCTCTGAGATGATGATAGATCTGTTTTTTTGAAGGATGTTAAGTTATAAGAATTAGGAAAGACAGAAGTAGGAAGAGAGTTCAAGAGTCTGGAGGTAGATGGGAAGAAACAGACAATGTACTGGACTAATCCGCGATCTACAAATCTTCACTGAATATATCTGAGACAAGGCAGCTTGGTAAGCGTAACATGGCCTCGGCAGTGGGGAAGGAATGCAACTTGCCAACTCATCAGAGCAGCGATGGAAGTAGTAGTGATAGAAAAGAGAAAGGATACCTTAAGGCGGAGAGAGGAGAATCCAGATTAGAAGTAAGAGAAGGGTCATTAATGAATGATCTGACTGCCTTAGATTCAAAACCTATCAAGTAGATAAGTATATGAAGAAGCACCCCAGTTGTGTGAACAGTATTCTAAGCACGGACAGATAAGACATTTATAGATTTTAAGTAAATGTAGAGTAATGACGGAAACTAAACAGAACCCCAAATTTTTTGGATGAAGATTTAGAAATATGGATTATGTGATTCCTCCAAGACAAGTTTGAGGCTATCTGGATTCCTAATATGTTGATAGACTTGAGAGGGTAAATGTCGTTAGTTTCGAAGACTATATGGCTATTAGGAGAAGAAGAAGATAAAGAGATAGCGCAAACTGTGTCTTATAGTCTTTAAATTTAACAAGATTTTGGGTGCCCCACTCAGATACCCTCTGCGAATCGAGGCTGAGAATATAAGAAAGAGTGATACGAGAGTAGCAGATGAAGGTTGTGAAGAATTAGCAGAGGTAAAATGAAGGGTAGCCTCGTCGGCAAAGGCGTGAATAAGATAGGAAAATGGGGGACTAATGAGTGATCGTTAATGAAGAGAAGGAACAGTGTAGGTGGAAGAGTAAAGCCCTGTGGAACACCACTGTTTACAAGGAATGGGCTAGATGTTGCACTGTCAACAACAACAGATATAAAATGGGCAGAAAGAATACTGGAAGCCAGAAGACAGAGAGAAGGAGTAAGCCATAAGCAGGGATTTTTGCCAACAAACCTTGTGCCAGGCTATGTCAATGGTCTTAGAGATATTAAGGGAGTCTCTCTCTCTCTCTCTCTCTCTCTCTCTCTCTCTCTCTCTCTCTCTCTCTCTCTCTCTCTCTCTCTCTCTCTCTCTCTCTCTCTCTCTCTCTCTCTCTCTCTCTGAGAAGTAGGTAGCACTCCATTGTCGCTGGGAAATCCTGTATGGTGAAGTACACTCTTGGCAATGAAATGAATGAAGACGAAGGTTAGTCGTATTTAAGGATTATTACCATTGCTAATTAGTCATTTGGAAGAGACCTTTCACCATTAGACTTTCTGTAATGTTACTAAGGTCATGGAATCAATTCTAATAAGGTCAAAAATTGCAGCTAAAATGGTAGTTTGCATTGTTGACATTTTCAAACGGCTTAGTTAAGAAAGAGAAACAACTTCAGCAGAAGGGAAAGGACAAGGAGGAAGAGGAGGAGGAGGAGGAGGAGGAGGAGGAGGAAAGGAATGGTAAATTTAGCAGCTAAGGTTACGTGATTTTAAACAACTAGCCTTTGGCCACAGAGTCAGTATACATCCAAGACAGATATAGAAAACGAAGAAAACAGGCAAGGTACAATAAAAAAAAATCCAATATTCTGATTTTGTTCATTTTATTAAAGTTGAAACCATCTGGTTAGCTTTGGCTGAAA
>JAXCGZ010020979.1:77500-80000 GCA_037179515.1 Halocaridina rubra | reverse complement strand
AACCACTTTCTCATACAAAACTTTCTTAACATTCATTTCCAACCCTCTAATCTTCATCACTCCTTTCAACACACCCTACACTTTAAATCCTTCACTCACTATGTGACACACATTTTATTTATTTTTTTTTTAAAGTGTGACACCGGGACAGGCAAAAACTGCTCTCATCAATAAAGCCCCGGGCACGAGAAAATACCATGACGAAGGAAAAGAAAAAGGTTAAGGGCAAGGCAGAGATGAGGTAATGTCACACAAAGGAAACGACAGACAGAAAAAAACAGTCAAAGTACAGAGGACCCCGAGATATGGAGGACTAGGCTCTGAGATGATGAAAGATCTTGCGGAAGCCGTGCTTGTGATCGGAGATAAGTGAGTTAGATTCAAGGCATTTCTAGAAGTGAGCATTGAGCAAAGTTTCGAAAACTTTAGCGATAGAGGAAGTTAGAGCAATAGGTCGGTAGTTAGAAGGAATAGAGCGGTCACCCTTCTGAGGAACAGGTTGAACAGGAGCATGCTTCCAAGATGAAGGATAGACAAAAGGAGGAAGAGAGTTCCAGAGTCTGGAGGTTGATGAGAAAAAGCAGTCGCTGCACCTACCAATCCGCGAGCTACAAATCTCCACACAGCATCTGTGAGATGGGGCTGCTTGGCGAGTGTTACGCGGCCTCGGCAGTGGAGGAGGGATGCAGCTCGCTAACTCATCAGAGCAGCGATGGAAGTAGTAGCGATAAAAAAGCAAAAAGGAAGATACCTTACGGCGAAGAGAGAGAGAATCCAAGGCTAAAAGTAAGAGAATGATCATTAATGAGTCTGACTGCCTTAGATTCAACCCTATCAAGAAGATAAGTAGAGGAAGAAGCACCCCTGATGTGTGAGCAGTATTCTAAGTAGAGGCAGATAAGACCTTCGTAAATTTTAAGTAACTGCAATGAGGAGAAGTAATGAAGAAAACGAGACAAAACTCCCATTATTTTGGATGAAGATTTAGAAATTTGGATTACTTGATTCCTCCAAGGCAAGTTTTAGGTTATATGGATTACTAATATATTGATAGAGTTAAGAGGGTAAATTTCATTAGTTTCGAAGACAATAGGGTTGCAAGGAAGAGAAGAAAATAAAGAGATAGCCAGAAACTATGTCTTATAGGCATTGAATTTAACTAAATTTTGAGTGCCCCACTCAGATACTCTCTGCCAATCGGAGTTAAGAGTAGAAGTAAAAGTGATACGAGATTGATTACGAGTAACAGATGAAGGTTGTGAAGAAAAGGCAGAGGAAATTGAAGTGTAGAATCATCAGCAAAGATGTCGATTGTAGAAGATCATTGATGAAGAGAAGGAAGAGAGTAGGTGAAAGAACAGAGCCCTGTGTAATACCACTGGAAACAGAGAAAGGGTTAGATGTCGCACCATCAACAACTACAGATATAGAACGGTCAGTAAGAAAACTGGAAATCAGAGAACAGTAAAAAGGGGTAAAGCCATAGGCAGCGAGATTGGCTAACAGAGCCTTGTGCCAGACTCTGTCAAAAGCCTTAGAGATATCAAGTGCGATGACAAAGGATTCCGCATAGTTCCTCAGAGAAGATGACCATACATGAGTAAGGTAGAACAGGAGATCACCAGTGGATCTTGCCTTGCTTAAGCCGTACTTGTGATCGGAGATAAGTGAGTTAGTTTCAAGGCGTTTCAAGAAGTGAGCATTGAGCAAAGTTTCAAAAACTTTAGCGATAGAGGAAGTTAGAGCAATAGGTCAGAAGTTAGAAGGAATAGAGCGGTCACCCTTCTGAGGAACAGGTTGAACAGGAGCATGCTTCCAAGATGAAGGATAGGTACTGGTTGAAAGAATGAGGCAAAAAAGACGGCAATGCGCGGAAGCCAGTTCATATACAAACTCCTTGAGGAACTTTGCAGGGATACCATCGGAACCAGATGCCTTTTTCGTCTTTAGCGAGAGAAGAACCTTATGATCTTTGCGTAAAGAAAGGATAAGGGAGGGCATAGGGTTAGAGTGGGGAAAAGACTGAGGAACAGGTGCGCAGTAATCGTTGATAGAAGAGTTGGCAGAAAAATGAGAGTCAAAGAGAGTGGCTTTGTCAGTGGGAGAGCAAGCTATAGAACCATCAGAACGAATGAGAGGAGGAAAGCTTGAGTTACAGAAGTTTTTGGAGAGGTTTTTGGCTAAGGACCAGAAGCATTTGTCAGTGGGAGAGGAGTTAAGGTCATCAACTTTCCTTCTTATAAAGGAAGCCTTAGACCTTCGAATCTGAGCAGTACAGCGATTCCTAGCTTTAATAAAAGCAGAGCGAGTTAATTCAGAAGTAGAGGCTTGGTTAGATCGATGAGCCTGATTCCTAGCCTGGATAGCCATGGAGCAGGCACGGTCATACCAAGGTTTAGGGGGAGAGAAAGTTTTTGTTGAATAGGGGATGTACGCCTCCATTCCCGCGGTCACGATCTCGGCAACTTTTAGAGCTACCTGATCAGGGTTGCGGAACCGA
>JAXCGZ010020979.1:60000-70000 GCA_037179515.1 Halocaridina rubra | reverse complement strand
ATATATATATATATATATATATATATATATATATATATATATATATATATATATAGATATATATATATATATATATATATATATATATATATATATATATATATATATATATATATATATATATATATATATATATATATATATATATATATATATATATATTTATATATATATATATATATATATATATATATATATATATATATATATATATATATATATATATATATATATATATATATACATATGCAAAATAAACTGTTATATCACAGCACAATATGAAGCAAAAAAAGGCCCATAAATAAAACACAAAAAGAAGCGAAGATGTAATATATATTATGACTGGACTCCAGTCCTCTTCAGGTACAAATGAATTCTAAATACAGAGCTGTGGATAACGGTGGGGAGAGATGCTAGCTATGATTCCCAGGAGGATTCACGATGGGATTAGCTTCAAACCTCTGGTCAGGTGGACGGTCATTTGGCATAATCTTCTTAATGAGGTCTTTTAATAAAGCTTTATCCACAACGTCAGATCTCCACTGTCCAATAGATAAATTTAATGTTTCGGATTTTTCTATAATGGCTGCTTCAAGTATCTTTCTCCTATATTGGCAATTACTCTTATATAGCAATGAGGACTCACTCCAATTAATAGGGTGCCCAGTATCTCGCATATGCACAAATAAAGCAGAACTTTCAACGCCATATCTTACTGCTCTTTTATTATCGGAAATTCTCTGGCCTAGCGAAGGACCAGTTTGACCTATGTAGGATTTATCACAGAAACAGCAATCAGTTTTATAAATCCCTGCTTCTAAAGCTTTTTTATTTTGATATACGTTAATTAGTGAAGAACCAATTGTTTTGGGATAATTAAATATGAAAGGATTACTTCTGCCTAATTGATCACTAAGAATTTTAATATTTTCTAAATAGGGTATTTTAATTGTATTAGTAAAGTTTATTTTTTTTTTTAATAATGGGCCGACAGAACAGCCAAAAATAAACTTTACTAATACAATTAAAATACCCTAAAATACCCAGTGGAGATCTGACGTTGTGGATGAAGCATTATTAAAAGACCTCATTAAGAAGATTATGCCAAATGACCGTCCACCTGACCGGAGGTTTGAAGATAATCCCATCGTGAATCCTCCTGGGAATCATAGCTAGCATCTCTCCCCACCTTTATCCACAGCTCTGTATTTATCAATTCATTTGTACCTGAAGAGGACTGGAGTCCAGTCGTAATATATAGTACATCTTCGCTTCTTTTTGTGTTTTATTTATGGGCCTTTTTTTTCTTCATATATATATATATATATATATATATATATATATATATATATATATATATATATATATATATATATATATATATATATATATATATATGTATATATATATGTATATATATATGTATATATATATATATATATATATATATATATATATATATATATATATATATATATATATATATATATATATATATATATATATATATATATATATATATATATAATATATATATATATATATATATATATATATATATATATATATATATATATATATATATATATATATATATCCGCACTGAAAGGCATACAGAAATAGAACAGATGATCAACATTGTTTCCCTCCACCGGTCATCATCAGGAGCTTTCTTATATATATATATATATATATATATATATATATATATATATATATATATATATATATATATATATATATATATATATATATATATATATATATATATATATATATATATATATATATATATATATATATATATATATATATATATATATATATATATATATATATATATATATATATATATATATATATATATATATTTGTTTATATATAAAGAAATGTTTCTTCTTTGAAAGTGTCTCACATAAACACTCGCCATAACTTCATCTTGGTGCTCTCTTTGAGTTCTCATGTATTGCTTTTATTTTCAATCTGAGGATCTCTATACTTTATCCTTAAAGACAACATCAAATCATAAAAAGAAGACTATATAAATAATTTTTAGTATTTCCTGCCCCTAAGCTCCTTAGGTTTTTAAGATATTGATAAAAAGTTTGGAAGTAAATATCTAGAAAAAGTAATCGGTGTAATTTTCAAAAAAATATTTGAATTATTAGTCGTGAGCTTGAAAGACCACTTTGATAAAATACAAGACTGTCAAAACACTTTTAGCATTTGAGAGGTCAAAGAAATTGTCATTGCTCCTTTGGCGTCTTGCTTATACTCTTTTGACCATTTATTTATTTATTTTTTTAGTGTGACACTGGAACAGGCAAGAAAATTTGCCCCAATCAAATAAGTCCCGGGCATGAAGAAACATTAAGACGAAGGAAAAGTAACTGGCTGAATACAAGACAGATGAGATAATGATACACGATAGGAAAAGGAGAGGCTGAGAGAATAGTCGAAATACTGGAGAACCAAGACATATGGCAGGATTAGGCTCTGAAATGGCAAATAGATAATTTTTTTAAGAATATAGATTTAAAAAATTAGGAAGGACAGAAAGATGGGATGAAGCAGTAACTGCACCAACCAATCCGCGAGCTAAAAATCTCCACACAGTACCTGTGAGACGAGGCCACTTGGTGAGTGTTACGTGTCCTCAGCAGTGTGGGAGGGATGCAACTAGTCAACTAATCAGAGCAGTGATGGAAGTAGTAGCAATAGAAAAAACTAGGGATGATACCTTTCAGCGAAGAGAAAAGGAATTCAGACGAAATTTAAGAGATGGTTCATTAATGAGTCTGACTGCCTTAGATTCAACCCTATCAAGGTGATAAATATATGATGAAGCATCCCAGTTTGCAAGCAATATTCTCAGCAGGGACAGATAACACTGTTATAGATTTTAAATTACAAAGAGGAAAAGAAAATTAGAACCTCCAATATTTTGGATGCAGATATAGAAATTTGGATTATTTGATTCCTCCAAGGCTAGTTAGAGGCTAACTGGATTCCTAATATGTTAATAGCATTAAGAGGATAAATTTTGTTAGTTTCGAAAACAATAGATATATCAGGAGGAGAAGATGATAAAGATATATCTAAAATCTGTTTATTAGAGGCACTGAAATTAAAAAAGTTTTGGGTGCCCCACTCAGATACCATCTGCATAAAGGAGTTGAGAGTAGAAGAAAGAGTGATACGAGACTGATTACAAGTAACAGATGAAGGTTGTAAAGAAAAGACAGAGGCGAAGTGAAGGGTAGAATCATCAGCAAAGGCATAAAGAAGAGAGGACGATGGGGATTGTAGAAGATCATTGATGAAGAGAAGGAACAGAGTAGGTGAGAGAACATAGCCCTGTGGAATGCCACTGGTAACAGAGAAAGGACTAGATGTCACTCCATCAATAACTAGATATAAAACGGTCAGAAAGAAACCTGGAAATCATAGAACAGAAAGAAGGGGTAAAGCCATAGGCAGGGAGTTTGGCCAACTGAGCCTTGTGCCAGACTGTCAAGAGCCTTAGAGATATCAAGGGTGACGACAAAGGATTCCTCATAGTTCCTCAGAGAAGGTGACCATACCTGAGTAAGATAGGACAGGAGGTCACCAATGGCTCTTGTCTTGCGGAAGTTGTACTTGTGATCGAGGATAAGCGCGTGTGATTGAAGGTATTTCAAGAAGTGAGAATTTAGCAGTTTCGAGACCTTTAGCAATAGAAGAGGTTAGGTCAATATGTCGATAATTTGATGAAATAGAGCAGTCACCCTTTTTGGGAGCTAGTTGCACTAGAGCATGATTACAAGATGAAGGATTGATATTGGTTAAGAGAATGAGGCTAGAATAACAACAAAGCGCGCCAGTTCATCTTCAAGCTCCTTTAAGAACCTTGCAGGGATACCATCGGGACCAATGCTTTGTTCGTCTTTAGGAAGCGAAGAACTTTATGACTTTGCTTGAAGAAAGGATAATGGACAGCATAGGGTTAGAGAGGGGTAAAGAATGAGGGACAGGTGCACTGGAATCTCATGGAAGAGCTTGCAGAAAAATGAGAGTCAAAGAGAGTGGCTTTTTTCAGTAGGAAAGCAAGCTATAGAGCCATCAGAACAAATGAGAGGGGGTAAGTTTGAGTTGCAGAAGTTTTTGGATAGGTGTTTGGCTAAGAACCAGAAACATTTATCAGTGGGAGAGGAGTTAAGGTCATAAACTTTCCTTCTTGGTAGCCTTAGACCTTCTAATCTGAGCAGTACAGCAATTTATAGCTGTAATAAAAGTGGAGAGGGTTAAATCAGAAGGAGATGATTGGTATGACTGGTGTGCGCAATCCCTGGCCTGAATAGCCATGGAGCAGCCACTGTCGAACCACGGATTAGTGGGCAAAAAAGTTTTCATACAGGAGGGGATGAATGCCTCCATTCCCGAGGTTATGATATTGACAACATTTAGGGCTATCTGAGCAGGATTGTGTGTCAGATATCAGTAATCATCGCTCTGAAATTCAAAAAAGAATTTATGTAAAACTTTACATAGGTTACGCGCTCAAAGTGTCAAAGGCGGCACTGAGTAGAAAGAATTGATGTAGGAGTGGTCCAAAATGGAAGAAATTGAGATCACAGAGTGGTCAGACTTACCGAGATGGGAAAACACAGAATATGAGTAGCTTGAAGGTTTAGAAGTAAGAAATAGAATAAGAGTTTTGGCTGCATGTTCTTGTCGATCAGGAACATGAGTCGGATGTGAGTAATAGAGAAAGCAAGGGCCTCACCTCCTACCACACCTGTCTCTCTATCTATCTATCTAAATATCTATCTATCTATCTATCTATCTGTCTATCTATCTATCTATATATCTATCTATCTATCTCTGTAATTGCAATGCAAGAATATTCTATTTAAGAAACAAATGATATGTAGGTTGGCCATAGCACCAGCCGCCAGCTGAAATATTACAACTGAATGTATTACGAAGTCAACTAGGATGGGTCAATGCAGCTCTAGGTTGAGTCCTCTTTCATTCACGGCTCTTTCATTATGCCTACATGTACAGCGAATATTCTTGCGTAATCGTTAAGCATCTCTCACTATCAGATTACATTTGACCAATTACAACAATCCTCTGCTCCTTTTTGCTCTCTCTTTCCTTGTTTTTGCTATATTTATGTAAGGTGCACAGCTTATGACCCAGAGTGCCTGGCATGGAGGGGTGTTAAGAATCTCCAGGGATCTTGTTGACTCCACTATTGGCATGAGGGTAAGCACGTTTGTTGGTAGTAATGGCTCTGTCCTTAGCCCATCCCACTCTATCCTCCTCCTTCTCCCTGAATTCCAATTGTTGGCTATGTTTCCACTGACTAAATCCAAATCTCTCACTCTAACATGTAATATCTTTTCCATTCCAAAGGTGGGGTATGTGTTTACCACAAAACTAACACTCCTATTCTAAGGCTCATGGACTTTGAATCTACTGACATTGAAATTCTCAAGCTTAAAATTTATCTCTCCACTACCACAATATTCCTTTGCTTCTGCTACTGTTCTCCAAATACCTCTGACTTTGTGCCTTTCTTGGCATATCTGGCTTAAGGCCATGAGTCCTTGCTCTCTTCTCACCCACAGGATGATGTTCTTTCTAATGGAGACTACAATGTATACCACAGTGCGAGGCTTAATTCTTTTCACACAGGTGTGGTAGCAGGTGAGGCCCTTGCTTTCTCTATTACTCACGATCTGGAGCAGATAATCATACATCCGACTCATGTTCCTGATCAACAAGAACATGCAGCCAAAACTCTTATTCTATTTCTTACTTCTAAACCTTCATGCTACTCATATTCTGTGTTTTCCCATCTCGGTAAGTCTGACCACTCTGTGATCTCAATTTCTTCCATTTTGGACCACTCCTTCATCAATTCTTTCTACTCATTGCCGCCTTTGACACTTTGAGCGCGTAACCTATGTAAAGTTTTACATAAATTCTTTTTTGACGTTCAGAGTGATGATTACTGATATCTGCCACACAATCCTGCTCAGATAGCCCTAAATGTTGTCAATATCATAACCTCGGGAATGGAGGCATTCATCCCCTCCTGTATGAAAACTATTTTGCCCACTAATCCGTGGTTCGACAGTGGCTGTTCCATGGCTATTCAGGCCAGGGATTGGGCACACCAGTCATACCAATCATCTCCTTCTGATTTAACCCTCTCCACTTTTATTACAGCTATAAATTGCTGTACTGCTCAGATTAGAAGGTCTAAGGCTACCAAGAAGGAAAGTTGATGACCTTAACTCCTCTCCCACTGATAAATGTTTCTGGTTCTTAGCCAAAAACCTATCCAAAAACTTCTGCAACTCAAACTTACCCCCTCTCATTTGTTCTGATGGCTCTATAGCTTGCTTTCCTACTGAAAAAGCCACTCTCTATGACTCATTTTTCTGCAAGCTCTTCCATGAGATTCCAGTGCACCTGTCCCTCATTCTTTACCCCTCTCTAACCCTATGCTGTCCATTATCCTTTCTTCATGCAAGGTTCATAAAGTTCTTCGCTTCCTAAAGACGAACAAAGGATTGGTCCCGATGGTATCCCTGCAAGGTTCTTAAAGGAGCTTGAAGATGAACTGGCGCGCTTTGTCGTTATTCTAGCCTCATTCTCTTAACCAATATCAATCCTTCATCTTGTAATCATGCTCTAGTGCAACTAGTTCCCAAAAAGGGTGACTGCTCTATTTCATCAAAATATCGACCTATTGACCTAACCTCTTCTATTGCTAAAGGTCTCGAAACAGCTAAATTCTCACTTCTTGAAATGCCTTCAATCTAACGCACATATCCTTGATCACAAGTACAACTTCCGCATGACAAGATCCATTGGTGACCTCCTGTCCTATCTTACTCAGGTATGGTCACCTTCTCTGAGGAACTATGAGGAATCCTTTGTCGTCACCCTTGATATCTCTAAGGCTCTTGACAGTCTGGCACAAGGCTCAGTTGGCCAAACTCCCTGCCTATGGCTTTACCCCTTCTTTCTGTTCTATGATTTCCAGTTTTCTTTTTGACCGTTTTATATCTAGTTATTGATGGTGTGACATCTAGTCCTTTCTCTGTTACCAGTGGCATTCCACAGAGCTCTGTTCTATCACCTACTCTGTTCCTTCTCTTCATCAATGATCTTCTACAATCCCCATCGTCCTCTCTTCTTTATGCCTTTGCTGATGATTCTACCCTTAACTTCGCCTCTGTCTTTTCTTTACAACCTTCATCTGTTACTTGTAATCAGTCTCGTATCACTCTTTCTTCTACTCTCAACTCCTTTATGCAGATGGTATCTGAGTGGGGCACCCAAAACTTTTTTAATTTCAGTGCCTCTAATAAACAGATTTTAGATATATCTTTATCATCTTCTCCTCCTGATATATCTATTGTTTTCGAAACTAACGAAATTTATCCTCTTACTGCTATTAACATATTAGGAATCCAGTTAGCCTCTAACTAGCCTTGGAGGAATCACATAATCCAAATTTCTATATCTGCATCCAAAATATTGGAGGTTCTAATTTTCTTTTCCTCTTTGTAATTTAAAATCTATAACAGTGTTATCTGTCCCTGCTGAGAATATTGCTTGCAAACTGGGATGCTTCATCATATATTTATCACCCTGATAGGGTTGAATCTAAGGCAGTCAGACTCATTAATGAACCATCTCTTAAATTTTGTCTGAATTCCTTTTCTCTTCGCTGAAAGGTATCATCCCTAGTTTTTTCTATTGCTACTACTTCCATCACTGCTCTGATTAGTTGACTAGTTGCATCCCTCCCACACTGCTGAGGACACGTAACACTCACCAAGTGGCCTCGTCTCACAGGTACTGTGTGGAGATTTTTAGCTCGCGGATTGGTTGGTGCAGTGACTGCTTCATCCCATCCTTCTGTCCTTCCCACTTTTTTAAATCTATATTCTAAAAAAATTAATCTATTTGCCATTTCAGAGCCTAATCCTGCCATATGTCTTGGTTCTGAGTAATTCGACTATTCTCTCAGCCTCTCCTTTTCCTATCGTGTATCATTATCTCATCTGTCTTGTCCTCAGCCAGTTACTTTTCCTTCGTCTTAATGTTTCTTCATGCCCGGGACTTATTTGATTGGGGCATTTTTCTTGCCTGTTCCAGTGTCACACTAAAAAAATAAATAAATAAATGGTCAAAAGAGTATAAGCAAGACGCCAAAGGAGCAATGACAATTTCTTTGACCTCTCAAATGCTAAAAGTGTTTTGACAGTCTTGTATTTTATCAAAGTGGTCTTTCAAGCTCACGACTAATAATTCAAATATTTTTTTGGAAAATTACACCGATTACTTTTTCTAGATATTTACTTCCAAATTCTTTATCAATATCTTAAAAACCTAAGGAGCTTATGGGCAGGAAATACTATAAATTATTTATATAGTCTTCTTTGCTTGATTTGATGTTGTCAAATAAGGATAAAGTATAGAGATCCTCAGATTGAAAATAAAAGCAATACATGAGAACTCAAAGAGAGCACCAAGATGAAATTATGGCGAGTGTTTATGTGAGACACTTTCAAAGAAGAAACATTTGTTTATATATATAAACAAATATATATATATATATATTATATATATATATATATATATATATATATATATATATATATATATATATATATATATATATATATATAAGAAAGCTCCTGTTGATGACCGGTGGAGGGAAACAATGTTGATCATCTGTTATATTTCTGTATGCCTTTCAGTGTGGATATATATATATATATATATATATATATATATATATATATATATATATATATATATATATATATATATATATATATATATATATATATATATATATATATATATACATACATACATACATACATACATACATACATACATATATATATATATATATATATATATATATATATATATATATATATATATATATATATATATATATATATATATATATTCAGAGAGAGAGAGAGAGAGAGAGAGAGAGAGAGAGAGAGAGAGAGAGAGAGAGAGAGAGAGAGAGAGAGAGATTTAAATTAAATGCAAAAAACGAAACCAAGAGCGAGGATAAGAGAAGCTGAAATATGAAGAAAAAGGAATACAGATAGAATGCGTTCATTCCTAGTCTAGCAGATAAGCTGTTATGTTTACATATCCTTCTGACCTACAATCCAGTATTTGATAGTGCCTTGGGACAGTAATGTTGTGTTTTAGGCTCGAATCAAGGTCATGGATAAAATATGATGTATGTATTCACATATGCTAATGTGCTTAATTGATTGTCAATAATGCCTATATAGCTGGAGTTTGAAGTAAATGCAAAAAATTAAAAGACGAGTGAGGTTAAGAGAAGCTGTAGGCTAATGAGAACAAAAAGGCATTCAGATAGAATGTATTCATTCCTAGTGTAAGAGGTAAACAGAAAGGTTTGCTTCGCATTTAGATCTTCAGTGGTGTAGTTGGTATTGCCTTTGCACAGTAATTATGTCACTTAGGTTCGAATCCAGGTTAGGGGTAAAACATGATTCATGTTTTTGCATATGTTATTGTGCTTATTTGTATATTTTTAATGCCTATATAGCTGAGATTCTAATTAAATGCAAAAAAGAAAGCTCCGCGTGAGTTTACGAGAAGCTGTAAAATGAACAAAAAGGCATTCAAATAGAATGCATTTATTCTTACTATAACCGTTAAGCTCTATGGTTTGTTTCTCATTAATCATATTTTATAACAGACCAGACTCGAACCGAAGACACATTAAATCTTTGCCAAGGTGCTATCAACTACACCACTAAAGGTCTAAAAGAGAAACAAACCTCACTGCTTAACTGCTTTAATAGAAATGAAAAACTAATGTGTAAATTCTTTTTTATTCATATTGCCGCTTCTCCTGATCTATATATATATATATATATATATATATATATATATATATATATATATATATATATATATATATATATATATA
>JAXCGZ010020979.1:47500-50000 GCA_037179515.1 Halocaridina rubra | reverse complement strand
TCTTTAACTTGCTCTTTACCCTCTACTATTCCATGCAACATCACAGACTTCATGTCGTTCTTCCTCATCACATGTCCTGGAAATCTCATCTGGCGTCTTCTTAGTGGAGTCATCGATTCCCACTCCTCTCCCATCTACCTCAGCGTATTTCCATTAGCTCTCCTTGCTGTCCATGGAATCTTCTTCTCCATATCCACATTTCAGCTGCATTCAAACTTTCCTGCACATTCCTTTCACCACCCAAGTTTCACATCCTTACAGCAATGTAGACCATATATATATATATATATATATATATATAATATATATATATATATATATATATATATATATATATATATATATATATAGCCTCCGTGGCAAAATGGTATCGTCCGCGACTCCAAGGTAGCAGGCCGAGGGTTCCCGCCTTATCACGGACTGAGCTTAGTAAGGGCATAAACTCAGAGTAACGATTACATCTGCCAAAACAAGTCCTTCACAAGAAGGCAACCGTCCTAGCCCTTAGTAGAAAAGGGAGTTCATGACGTAAAACCGATACCATGTGATATATATATATATATATATATATATATATATATATATATATATATATATATATATATATATATATATATATGCAAGTGTATATGTGTGTGTGTATGTAGGAACACTTTTTGGGACTCTATGGATTTAGAGAAAACGTATGACAAGGTTGATAAAGAGGCGTTGTGGAGTGTGTCGCGACTGTATAGAATAAGTGGAAGTTTGTTGAATATGGTGAAGAGCATTTACATGAATAGTAGAGCATGCATTAGAGTTGGGAATGGTGTGGGTGATTGGTTTGAGGTGAATGTATGGTTACGTCGAGGTTGTGTAATGTTGCCATGGTTGTTTAAAGTGCATATGGCTGGAGTGATAAGTGAAGTAAATGAAAGAGTATTAGACAGAGGCTTGAAAATAGTGGGTGAGGATGAAACGTCGTGGAATTTGAGTCAGTTGCTATTTGCGGATGATACTGTACTGGTGGCTGATACTGAAAATGAATTGAATAATTTGGTGTCTGAGTTTAGTAGTGTGTGTGAAAGAAGGAAGTTGAGTGTGAATATTGGTAAATTAAGGTCATGAGATGCATGAGGAGTGTTAATGTTGGCAGATTAAATGTAGGAGTGAATGGGGAGTTACTTGAAGAAGTTGAGAGCTGTAAGTATTTGGGGGCGCATGTTCAAGGAGAGGACGAGTGGATGCAGAGATAAGTCATACATTGAAGGTAGCAAGTCAATGTCTTGGTGGGTTGAAAAGTGTTATGAGAAATAGATATCTGGGAATTACCGCAAAGAGAAGGATATATGAAGGTGCGATTATGCCTACAACATTGTATTGAGGAGAGACTTGGAATGCAAGAGAGGATGAAAGGAACTAAGTTGAAAGTAATGGAGATGATGTGTTTGAGAAGTATGATTGGTGTATCTACAATATGTAAAGTAAGAAATGATTATGTCAGGCAGTAAATTGGTGTTGAAAGGAAGCTGCCTGATAGTTTAGATCAGGAAGTGTTGAGTTAGTTTGGACATATGGAAAGGATGAGTGATGAAAAATAATGAAGAGAGTGTGAAGTGCAGTAGTGATTGGAGTTAGGTCAAGAGGGAAACCAAGAATGTGGTGGATGAATGGCGTGAAAAAGGCATTGAATGTACGTGGAATGTTCGTGGAGCAGGGAGGAGTGCGTACAAGAGATAGAAATGAGTGGAGGGAGGTTGCATATACATGGCTTGGGCCAAAGGGATCTCTTGCATCTGCTAGCTCAGTGAACTTTGATGGACGGGTGTGAGGGAAGTTAACATGTGATGAAGCAGTCGGGGTAAACCAGCTGCAGCTGTCGGGTCTCACTGTAGAATAACCTTGCCTGCCTATCTTGTGGATAACCCAAGCAGGGTGGAAGGTGGGAAAATTTGGCAACAATTTATCCCCAAAGAGGTAATAGGAGTGGTTGAGGTATGTGTGGATCTTGGCGACTGCGTGTTTCATAGCTTGGCCACCTCCTTGCAAAGAGGAATAAGGCCATTTGCATATCTATTTCTCACGATTTTGAGCAGGTAATCAAACATCTACTCGTGCTCCTGATCAACACAACATGCATCAAACACTCTTGACATATTTCTCACTTATAATACTTCAAGCTACTCATATTCTGTGCTTCCCCCCTCATGGTAAATCTGACCACACTTTGATCTCAGTCTCTTCCATTTTCGCTCCCCCTCCATTAATTCCTCCAATTCATTGCTGCCTGTTAACCTTCGAGGGTCCTCAATGTGAAGATATATATATATATATATATATATATATATATATATATATATATATATATATATATATATATATATATATATATATATATATATATATATATATATATATATATATATATATATATATATATATATATTTATATATATATATATATATATATATATATATATATATATATATATATATATATATATATATATATATATATATA
>JAXCGZ010020979.1:32500-42500 GCA_037179515.1 Halocaridina rubra | reverse complement strand
ATTTATTGAAGTGGAGATAATGCTGTTAAGACGGATAAATTGTTGGCGGTTAGTTAGATACTCTCTAAACCAGGAAGAGTCAATATTTAAGTTAGTTCCTTTTTAATAAGAATTTCATGTCTTACACTCCCAGAGGCTTTTATAAGTCCAGTGATACAAGATAATTTTTTTTCTTATCTATAGTATTGTAAAACTTTATTAGTAACTTTGAGCAGCGCAGTATCCGTAAAGAGTTTTGGTCTGAAACCATGCTTGTTAATAGCTATTAGTCTGTTTGTCTCTAGATATGGCATTAGTTGGCATGCAATAATTTCTCTAATGATTTAGAGAAAATGGGTAGCAGGGAAATGGGCGATAGTTTGTTACATCTTCTGCATGCCCCTTTTCATGAAAAAGTATTACATGGGATTTTATCCAAGACTCATGAAACCTTCTAATAACAATGGAGGTGTTTACAATAGTTATAATAGAAGATACAATCATAGGTAGAGCATCTTTGATGAATTTAAAGGGTGTGCCATCAGAACCATAGGAACCAGAGTTTCTTAAGCTCTTTATGGTAAGAATTATGGTAGCACAATCAACAGGAATGATATTGAAGAAATATCTGATGCTTACATTGGAAGAATTGTTATATAAGTAATTACTCATATTCACTGAATTGATGTCTTTTTGCATTTTCTTATATGTATTTTTGCCAATAAAGCTTATAAGGAAATCTTGAATTATACATCTTCAACACTAAAATTAGCAAAGCCATATTCAAAATCTTACCAGAAATGAAGAAGTGGAAAATCTGGGGGAAAGAAAATTGCCTCCCCTATCATCCTTATAAGGAAATCTTGAGTTGTACTCTAATAGAGAGTTTGAATGTCATCGCTAGGATAAAGACAAACGAGTGCAGCCTGTGTTGAGTATTCAGATAACTTTATTATTATTTCACATTGACTCAGGCGAAACTGTTGAGCTATAAAATTATTGGGACATACTTTAACGAAAGATTCAATGATCCTATGCCTAAATGCAGGCCATGTATAGATTCTGGTGAGCTCAGCAGGCCCTTGCAGCTAATGCTTCAGGCGCTTCAAACTCTCAAGTATATAGTGAAAGTTAACCAATAAAATTAGCTACTTCATCTCATTGGCATAGGGTTATATCAAGAAACAGCTTAAGTTTGATAACAAGCAGTGAAACATGCATCATCTATTTTGATGAAAAACGCATTCAGTAAAAATAAAGTACTCAATTTCACGAAATGCTGTTTGTGCATACTTAGTTATTAATTAAAAATACAGAGATAGTTTTAGAGCAATTTTTACATCTGCTTCACAATATAAATTTACCTTGCCGGTGGGCTGGAAATGTATGAGATATGCTCATTGATTATGGTTATTTAGCCTGGGGGAGGTGCATGCATGAATCTGGGACGTGTCGTCAGTGTGAAAATGTATCAATATACATTTGCTCAGGGTAGGCAGTGCCTACCCAGAGTAATTAATTTCCATACTGACGACACGTCCCTGGCATGCATATAGTATTAATGAAACCATCCACTGCAGTGTTGGGAATTTGGATCTAGGTTTTAATGAAAACAAGAATATGACCAACAACGCACACGAAATAACACTCAGACATCTGAGTTAAGACAACCGAGTCAGGAATATTTCATCAATAAAGCAATCATACTTATAATGCAGACATCCTCGTCTAGTGCTCTCACTAGGAGTAAAGGAATTTAATATTCAGACTTTTCGGCCTAAATACAGGACGTCTTTTGCTCTTTTATTTATTTGCATCACATAAAGAGGCTAAATGAACAACTGAACCGCATTCATATGAATCGAATGTTATTAAAGTCGGACTTTATTTCATGAAGAAAGCTTATTAGAAGACTAATTCTCATTGGTTAAGCCTCTGGCACCACATATGGTGCAAAACTTTTGAAAATTGGGAATTCTTGAATATTTGTGATATTTTCTATATTTTAATATTTTACTGTAGAGGACGCAAAATGAGATTTATATTTAACAGTCCACAAGTGCATATATCCAATTCCGACCGTTTCTCTACCGTAAAATTGCTTCAGGGAAATGAGTCCTTCCTGGATTACGGCTATTGAGGTTTAAGATTTATTAGCTTCTTAGTATATCAACTATTGACAGTAAGACTATATGAATGCCAATTAGGTTTAATTTATGCTATGAAGAATGCAATAATATGTTATTTTCATTGGAAATATAGATGAATACGTGGAACCTTGAACAACCATTATTAGTTTTTATGAACTGTACTGGAACATGGATATTGTTAATGTACATAAATACATACTTTTTATGGTGGGAATTTTGACTAATATTCTAATTCTCATGCAGTGTGGGTTTTCAATTCTTCTTTAAATTCTGGTCTGTAATAATGATCAAGCAAGGTTTAGTCGAGAGGGTTAGTGTCAGGTGAAGTATCTAGCCGTAAAATGTGAAAAATAAACAGGAAACAATGACCTCATATATCTAAGGGAAAAGATGGGGATAAAGAGAGTTACTTCAGTTCAAAACAGAAACTGTAATGAAAACTTTGTGTGAGTGTGTGTATGAGCGAATCTGCTTGTATAAAAAATGATTCTTTTTTGCATTATTCAAATCTGACTAATGAAAAATTGATCAACAAATGCCACAATATCCTATTTCATTTAAACTTCGTTAAGATGAGAAGAGAGAATTCAGGGCTGAATCTCTCTCCCAGATCCAAGTCGTTTAGTCTCTACTGAGGTAATAAACAAAACCCATAAATAGGAAATACGCTAAAGGTTTCATTAAGAGTCATTAGTACGTGAATGCCCCTATATTAGAAGCACCTTAAAGCTTTTATTTCACTTCATTAACTAAAATTATCTTTATTCAACACAAAATGCAATGATATTTGATATTATATTTGAGATAGATGAATATAAATGACAGGATTGAGAATATTATATAAAAAAATCTGTATTTCAGTGACTCTCTCTCTCTCTCTCTCTCTCTCTCTCTCTCTATATATATATATATATATATATATATATATATATATATATATATATATATATATATATATATATATATATATATATATATATATAATATTTAACCCTTCGTACGCCAAGTGAAATGTTGTGACTCGGCTTGCCGAGTGGGGTCTGTGAGACCCCAAATTGAAAATGGATATTTTTTCATATTATCAATGTCTAAACTATTTTGTTATTTGCATATGTTATATTTGCATAAAATAAGAAGTCAACCAACAAATTATATTTACTTTTTCCATTTTTTTATTTGCTTCAATCCATATCTTATCAATTTACACAAAATTTTTCATATTTTTCATATCTAAGTGTTGAAACTAACTACAGATTGAATTTATATCATTCTTATCTATGCATACTTTTCAAAACATGGTAAGTTGGATATTCTAGCAATTATAGTACCCTAGGTCACAATTATTATTGAATATATGAACTTTTGGGGAAAAAAATCCAAGTAACACGGATTGCCAGTTGGGGTCTACAGCGACCCCAGTGAAGTTTGCGGCTTTGTAATTCTCAAACTAGACACTTCTACGTCACAAAACGTTTTGTACCTGTAAAGTAGACAAGGATAAACAAAATCAGGGAAGGAAACAATCCTAAGTCAATAAACAGCAAATTGGCAACATTTAAGAAATTATGTGGGGTCATTTTGACCCCTTATGACATACAAGGGCTATATATATATATATATATATATATATATATATATATATATATATATATATATATATATATATATATATATATATATATATATATATATATATATATATATATATATATATATATATATATATCACCCAATATTCCACTTCAATTTAGGACCCGATCAGTATTCTTTTAATGCAGTTATTTGTTTATTTTTGCAAGAAGATTTAGCATAGAAAACGAGAGCTTTAGACAGTTTACCTTAGATTAATCAAATTTCAATGCTATTGAGTAATAATTAGCTTACCTATTCTCAAGTCTTGTTTATTTTATTATTTTCAATCTTCTACGCTCAATGTTTTCTTTGTACTTTCATATCAAGTCTTTTGTTAGTTACACTGAAGATGGACTACGCCACAGTCTAAAAAATCTCAGCACTCCGTCCTTTCATCATTCCTTTGCAGCTGCATTTTGACAGAAATGAAAATGGTTCATATTGACCTTGAAGGAAAATAAACCTGAGCTGTGTTGGCGAGTAGTTCGAGCACTTTGCTAATACAGCAAAGGCAGGTACAGAAAACATAAAATTTTTATTAATCAAAGGTATATCCCAAGTTAGAACATATGTGTGCTTAATCCAGGAGTTTTTAACCTTTTCACTATCACCCTCCCCTCAAGGAATTTGTCCTTCCCTCCATGCTCCCCTTGCCTCTATGAATAAAATTCCCTACTAGATAAAAAAAAAAAAATAAAAAAAAAAAAAAAAAAAAAAAAAATATATATATATATATATATATATATATATATATATATATATATATATATATATATATATATATATATATATATATAGCCTTTTTACTAAGCATAAATTAGTCACATTTTATAGTGAGATACTTGCCACTGCTTCGTAGCTACTAGATGTTGAATGCGTGGCTGAAAGCCAGAGAGTGCACAACTAAGGCCCTTTCCATGTTCAGCCTGTGTCTGTACTTGGTCTTGACAGCAATAATAGTGGAAAATGAAGCTTCACAATAAATCGTGTATCCCAACGTAGTTAGAATCCGAAGAGGCTGATGTGAGATCAGAGGGTAAACAGGCAGGTACTTGACCCAGAACGTCTCAAGATCCGACTCTTAAAACCGTCTAAAGACGGAATCCTCCCGGCAGCAATGACGTCATTACGATAATCGGGTGTAATTTTTTGCCCGTGTATGACGGAATCCTAATGGTCCTACGTGGTTTAAAAAAATCGAGGGGGTCCTGAACCGTCGTGGAGGGCCTACTATAATTGGCTGCTGCACCCAATAATCTCCGTGATTCAAAAGATCAAATCAGTCGTAGAAGACTGCGTACGACGGGTTAGATCCATCTTCTTGATAGTACGCGGGCGTAGGAGAAGGTGTACGCCTGTGTACGATCCAGAGGATCGATCCTACCCGGCGTACGCAGTCCTCCGGGTCTGGAACCGTTAAAAATTAAAAAATTCGCTTATACGTCTGGCAGCACAGTACGAAAAGACAGCGCGCATGCGTGGTCTCATTCCTGACAACCCAGTCCTGGGCGTTCAGTTTTCCTGGTCCGCTTGCCACATTTTTTATTGTTTTAGCATGATATTCTTCTTCTCCTTCTTCTTCTTCTTCTTCTTCTTCTTCTTCTTCTTATTATTATTATTATTATTATTATTATTATTATTATTATTATTATTATTATTATTATTATTATTATTATTATTATTATAGTATTATTATTATTATTATTATTATTATTATTATTATTATTATTATTATTATTATTATAGTATTATTATTATTGTTGTTGTTGCTGTTGTTGCTGTTGTTGTTAATGTACAGACACGTTTCTTTGAGTGAGCATTAAGAAAAAAAAGCATTTCCTGTCTGCTTTCTATGTACAAAATATAACAATCATTCTTAATATATATCAAGCTCTTTATAGGTAAATGTCTCATATAATTCCTCATTTCTTTCACTGTGTTCTTGATATGATGTGCATTTATTTTTTCCCTCCTATCAAAATATGAATTAATCAAATCCATAAATGTGTCAAACAAAATATATGAAATATATTAACATACATGGCCAACATATATTTACTTATATATATATATATATATATATATATATATATATATATATATATATATATATATATATATATATATATATATATATATATATATATATATATATATATATATATATATATATATATATATATATATATATATATATATATATATATATATATATATATATATATAAGTAGCTGAAGTGCCAAATATATAAATCAGGGTTATACTTTCACAAATATCCCATATATATATATATATATATATATATATATATATATATATATATATATATATATATATATATATATATATATATATATATATATATATATATATATATATATATATATATATATATATATTGTTCACTAGGATCAATTCTAACATAATTATATAAATGGAAAAGTAAGGGCAAATATAACTACATTATTAAATGTAAAATATTAAACGTAATATCTATCCAGTATAAAATAATGAAAATGAACAACCCCTACGAACGTGTACGTTCCCCTACGATGGGTAGGGAGCGTCGGGAGCATGGTTGGCCCAGTCGTAATAGTTAAAAATTTAAATTTCCCGTTTTCTGTGATGAGACTTACGTTTGCGTATGATCAGTCGTATGCTAAATTACGCGTCCAAACTACTCCGTACGATTGCAATTACGATCCATAGGAATGCTTACGAGGACGTATGACGCACTTCCGACAGGCACAGGAATGCACCTGTCGGCTAAAAAATCTGCTGGATCTCCAAGGATTGAGCGAAGATTCCGTCGGAACGTGGTCTTAAGAGTCGGGTCGGGAGTTTTGGCTATGTGTGACGCCAGCATTAGCTGTGGAGTTGAACTTGAACTCAAGAAACTCCTCCTTGCACTTCATCCGAAACACCAGCTACTTCACACTGAAATGGGCTCCTGATGAATTTCCAGGCTTCACGCTTCTCTTCTATATCTGGGAAGTATCTGATTAATTCTGTTTTCCGGGCAATTGGATGAGTGATTATTTGTTTCTTTAACTCAGAATCAAGGTTACCGTGAATGAGAGCAGAATCCAAGTAACTAAAACTGGCTGGATTTCCCTGCTCAATTTGACACTTCCAGGGATCGAGTTTGACCATGAAGGTTCGATTGGTGTCGTGGTGCACGAGAATGTTGATTTTTTTTTCCTTGTAGCTTAAGGCTGAGAGCATTCCCCGCTTCGATGTCCACAAGGCAAGCTAGAGAGAGAGCTGAAAGCCTTCAAACTGGAACTTGTCATGTAAATCTGCCTTCTGCTACGAATCTAGAAATATTGCTACTTTTTCTCGTAGTTCATAAATCCGTCCAATCGTGTTCCCCTTTGATAGTCATCGTACATTCATGTGAAAAGGCAAGGCTTCATGTTCATATTTCCATATCCTTACACAGCAGATTGCTCTCGTTAAAAGACTAACAATTATAAGTAGAGAAATTCCTGCGGCCCCTTTAGGGAATTGTTCAAAAAAGGTTTAGAACCACTGTCTTAATCTGTTAATCACTGCTAATCAGAGATAAAAGCGCCTATTAAAGATCACCCAATATGTTCCTTAAATCCACAGAAAAACTTCGTAAATTTACAGGGTCTAGTGCATATATATTGATATTGTATTTCGTTAAGGAGATTAGAGAGGATTCAGGAAAATCTCCAATTTAATGTTATTAGATTTAAGAATTAAAGATTTATTTCAATCTCGTTGATGATTACAATTATTAATATTTAAAAACACAGCACAATTGACATTTCCACCTGATACATATGATTCATGTTGCTCTCTCTTACATTTGGGGGACTTTGAAGTATATCATGCATAATATTTGTTACAGTCAATAAAAGGCAGTTTACATATAGCAATTGAATACAGCAATTTCATATATATATATATATATATATATATATATATATATATATATATATATATATATATATATATATATATATATATATATATATATATATATATATATATATAGTAAGGAGGCCCATCAGAGAAACAAAACTTATAAAAAAAAGTTTATGAGGCAGTAGATTGTGGCAAGGAATATGATACAATATATCTAGATTTTAGCAAAGCTTTTGATAGAGTTCCTCACAAAAGATTAGTTAAAAAGCTGGAAGCTCATGGTATATGAGTAGCTATTCTCAGATGGATCAAAGAATGGTTAAAAGACAGAAAACGGAGGGTTTGCATAAATGGAGAGAAATCGGAGTGGGGCTCGGTTACTAGCGGGGTACCACAAGGCTCGGTACTGGGTCCCCTATTATTCATCGTATATCTAAATGATCTGGATTCGGATATCAGTAGTAACCTAAGTAAATTCGCAGATGACATATATATATATATATAAGAAGACATTCATGTTTTACAGGAAGATCTAAATAATTTATCTGAATGGTCGGACAAATGGCAAATGGAATTTAATGTTGAAAAATGTAAAGCAATTAAAATGGGTACTATAAAAGACTATACGAGTTATAAGCTAAATAACCATGAAATCTTGAATTCTCAGTGTGAAAGGGATTTGGGAGTTCTTGTGAGTAGTAATCTTAAGCCAAGAGAGCAATGTACAGCAGTCAGAAAAAAAACAAACAGAATTTTAGGATTTATCTCAAGAAGTGTTGGCAATAGGATGGAAAAAGTTATTTTGCAGCTCTATCTTGCATTAGTTAGGCCCCATTTAGATTATGCTGTGCAATTCTGGTCACCTTATTATAGGATGGAAATTGAATCCTTGGAGAGAAAAAATTATCTGAATTCCAGATCAAAACTTAGCACGAGGGTCTGCCCCTCTCTTTTTTTATCTCTTACTTTATTTAATTTTCGTGCTTTTCCCTCCAATTCCCTTATATCTTTAATCCCCTCCCTTTTTTCTCCTCCTATCCTATCCCATCAAAAAAAAAATCCTTGGAGAAAGTGCAGCGAAGAATGACCAAGATGATACACAATATCAGAAATCTACCATATGAGGACAGATTAAAAAAACTTAATCTACATTCTCTAGAGAGGCGAAGAATTAGGGGGGAAATAATTGAAGTGTATAAATGATTTAAAGGGATTAACAAGGGAGATATTAATAAAGTTTTAAACATTCATGATCAAACCAGAACTCGCAATAATGGATTTAAGCTTTATAAATTTCGGTTCAGAAGGGAAATTGGTAAAAATTGGTTTGGTAATAGAGTAGCTGATGCATGGAACAGGCTTCCTAGTAGGATAGTAAATGCCAATACCTTAGACACCTTCAAATGTAGATTAGATAGACATATGACAGAGGTAGTGTGGGTATGAATAGGTTAGTGCTTATTAGAAAAGTCATAAAAAGAAAAATAGAATAAATAAGTAGAGTAGAACAGAATGGGTTAGACATGCTGAAAATATCATCCAAAAATGGAGCTGCCTCGTGTGTGCCAGTAGGAATGTTGCAGTGTCCCCTATTCTTATGTTCTTATGTTCTTATAACTACAACATGCTTGGGGGCTATCTTGCGGAATGACTTCGTTGAGGCTGTGCTTCAGAAGACCTGTAGATAAATTGGGATTGGCCCTCATTTCAATGAGGCAAGATTCCACAATTATTTGTTTGAATTGACAAATGCTTTTTTATAACATATATATATATATATATATATATATATATATATATATATATATATATATATATATATATATATATATATATATATATATATATATATACTATATATATATATATATATATATATATATATATATATATATATATATATATATATATATATATATATATATATATATATATATATATATATATATATATATATATATATATATATATATATATATATATATATATATATATATATATATATATATATATATATATATATATATATATATATATATATATATATATATATATATATATATATATATATATATATATATATATATATATATATATATATATATATATATATATATATATATATATATATATATATATATATATATATATATTATATATATATATATATATATATATATATATATATATATATATATATATATATATATATATATATATATATATATATATATATATATATATATATATATATATATATATATATATATATATATATATATATATATATATATATATATATATATATATATATATATATATATATATATATATATATATATATA
>JAXCGZ010020979.1:20000-25000 GCA_037179515.1 Halocaridina rubra | reverse complement strand
AAGTAACAGTCGCCTACATGTTTTCATTTTCTGAACTCAGACCGGAGACTAGTTCTTTTTCTTTCCTTTGTACCATTGTTGCATTTTTTTCTGACAAGGCTTGCATACTTTGTGCAGAGCCCAAGACTTGTCCTGATCACCAAAGTTCAGACAATTTTTTTTTTATTATGAGTGTGACACTGGGACAGCCAAGAAAACTTCCCTCATTAAGACGAAGGAAAAGAAAAAGGTTAAGGACAAAGCATAGATTAGGTTATGATACACACACAAAAAAAAGGACTATCTGAAGGAATAGTCAAAGTATTGAGGACTTACAGATATGGCAGAATTTGGCCGCTTTTTCAAGGAATATAGGTTATAAGAATTGAGAAAGACAGAAGGAGGAAGAGATTGCTATAGTCTGGAGGTAGATGGCAAGAAGTATTCGCTGCACCTACCAAACCACTAGCCACAAATCTTTAAGCAGGTCCTGTGAGACGAGGCCGCTTAGCGAGTGTTGCGTGGCCTCAGCAACTCATTAGAGCAGCGATGGAAATAGTAGAGATAGAATCAAGAAAGGGATGATACCTCATGGTGAAGAGAAAGAGAATCCAGATTAGAAGTAAGAGAAGGGTCCTTAATGTCTAACTGCCTTAGCTTCAACCCTATCAAGGAAATACGTTTAAGAAGAACCCCAAATGTGTGAACAGTATTACAAGGAAGGTTGGATAAGACCTTTATATATTTAAGATTACTGTAAAGAATTAAAGTAATGACGAAAACAAACAAAACCCCCAATTATTTTGATTATGAGACTCCTCCAAGACAAGTTAAAGGCAATCTAGATTACCAATATGTTGATAGCATTAAGAGGGTAAATTTCGTTAGTTTTGAACACAATAGGGCTATTGGGAGGAAAAGAAGATAAAGAGATAGCCAGAAACTGTCTCTGAGGTATTAAAATTAACTAAATATTGGTTTTCCCACTTAGAGACCCTCTACAAATCGGAGTTGAGGGTAGGAGAGAGAGTGATGCAAGACTGATTACGAGAAGCAGATGAGGGTTGGGAAGAAAAGGCAGAGGAAAATTGAAGGGTAGAATCGTCGACAAAGGCTTGAAAAAGAGAGGCAGATGGGGACTGAAGTAGATTGTTGATGAAGAAAAGGAACAGAATATGAGAAAGAACAGGGACCTGTGGAAAACCACTGGTAGCAGGGAATGGGCTAGATGTTGCAGCATAAACAATCACAGTTATAAAACGGTCTGAGAGATAACTGGAAATCGGAGAACAGAGAGAAGTGGTCAAGCCATAGGTAGGAAGTTTAAAAAACAGAGCCTTGTGTCAGACTCTGTCAAAAAAAAAGCCTTATTGATTTATAAAGCAATGACAAAGGATTCCCCAGAGCTGCCCAGAGAAGATGACCTTACGTGAGTAAGATTGGACAGAGGGTCACCAGTTTAATCTTGTCTTGTTGAAGCCGTACTGGTGATCATATATAAGCGAGTTAGATTCAAAATGTTTCAAGAAGTGAGAATTAAGCAAAGTTTCGAATACTTTACTGTTAGCAGAGGTTAGAGCGAGAGGTCGATAGTTAGAAGGCATAGTGCGTTCACCCTTCTTAGGAAATGCTTGAACTAGAGCACGCTTCCAAGATGACGGATAGATACTGTTTGGGAGATTGAGTTGAAAAAGATACGGCAAAGCACGGGAACCAGTTCATCTGCAAACTACTTAAGGAACCTTGCAGGGATACCATCGGGACCAGATGCCTTGTTCGTATTTACCGAGCGAAGAACCTTATGAACATTGCGTGAAGAAGGATAAGGGAGGGTATAGGGTTAGAGGAGCGTAAAAATTGAGAGACAGGTGCACTGGAATCGTATATTGAAGAGCTTGTAGAAAAATGAGAATGGTAGAGAGTGGCTTTGTCATTGGGAGAGCAAGTTATAGAACTATCAGAAGGAATGAGAGAAAGCTTGAATTGCAAAGGTTTTTGAAAAGATTTTTGGCTAAGGAGCAAAAACATTTTTCAGTGGGAGAGGTGTTAAGGTCATCAACTTTCCTGCCTATAGAGGAAGCCATAAATCTTCGAATCTGAACAGTACAGTGATTCCTAACTACAATAAAAGCAGAGCAAATTAAATCAGAAGGAAATGTTTGGTACGACTGTTGCGGCCGATTCCTGGCATTCATAGTCATGTAGCAGGCACGGTCAAACCAAGGATTAGGGGAGAAAAAGTTTTCATAGAGAAGGGGATGTACACCTCTATTTCCGAGGTTATGATGTTGGCAAGTTTTACAGCTACCTGGTCAGGATTGCGGAGCCGAGAGCAGTAGTCATCCAACGGGAAGTCAAAGAAGAAGTTACGCAAATCTTCACATTAGGTACGCTCATACTGGCAAAGACCGCGATGATAGGAGGGATTAGTGTGGGGAGAGCAAAAATGGAAGAGACTGAGTTCACAAAGTGGTCAATTTTACCATGAGGGAAAAGCACAGAATAAGAGTAGTTTGAAGGGTTAGAATCTAAAAATAGGAAAAAAGTGTTGGGCGCATGTTCGTATCGATGAGGAAGATGAATAGGATATTTGATAACTTGCTCCAGATCATTAGTAATAGAGAATAATTAAGCCACTCACTGTAGTATACACCGATGTCTCCAATATAGAGAACTTCGGCATGTGGATGAGAAGATAGCAAAGACTCATGGCAAGAGGATAGATATTCAAAGAAAGACACAATGTCAGTGAAGCTTGGAGAACAATTGCATATATATATATATATATATATATATATATATATATATATATATATATATATATATATATATATATATATATATATATATATATATATATATATATATATATATATATATATATATATATATATATATATATATATATATATATATATATATATATATATATATATATATATATATATATATATATATATATATATATATATATATATATATATATATATATATATATATATATATATATATATATATATATATATATATATATATATATATATATATATATATATATATATATATATATATATATATATATATATATATACATATATATACATATATATACATATATATACATATATATATATATATATATATATATATATATATATATATATATATATATATATATATATATATATATATATATATATATATATATATATATATATATATATATATATATATATATATATATATTAGAAAGATGCTTTTCTTTAAGTTTTGATTTTTTCAAAAGCCTCTATTATCCTATCAAATAATGCTGTGTTATCAGGAGACTTTAGTGTATCTGAGAGAGGTCACAGATGTTGCTTTTTTAATGCCGCAAGGGAGACAATAGCTGATTTGGCATTCAATTATCTGATAAGTTTGACCATGATCGTTTTCTTTGTATTTTATTTATCAACCACATCTTTTTTTCACAGAAATATTTAATATGCTTTCCTTTACTCTTTCTCAAATTATAAGGTACGCCGACAGAGAAAATTGTATTTTAAGTCTTGCCTTTTGAACGTGCCTATTTACTCTTGATTTTCTCTTTTTCACATACTAAAGATCTCTTTTGACACACACACACACACACACACACACACACACACACACACACACACACACACACACACACACACACACACACACACACACACACACACACACACACACACACTAAGTCTAAAAATGGAACCGATCAGGAGACGGGAAGATACGAGCTTTGGGCTCTTTCCCGTAAACACAATTAGGTAATCACAATTAGGTAATCACACACACACACAGAGGTATGCAAAGCGCTGATGGATTTAGATGTTCATAAAGCTACAGGTCCTGATGACATATCCCCTCATATGCTTAAAAAATGCGCAAACACAATATCAGTGGCACTAAGTATCATATTTTAGGAGTCACTGGAGTCGGGGGAGATTCCAAGATGCTGGAAACAAGCAAATGTGATACCTATCTTCAAAAAGGGAAGGAGGGATACGGCTCTGAACTATAGACCAGTTTCCTTGACCAGCATAGTTTGCAAAGTTATGGAGAAACTACTAAGGAAACATATCTCTCTTCACTTGGAATCCTTCAACTTTTTGTCAGTGAGGCAACATGGCTTTAGAGAAGGTAGATCAGCAGTAACAAACTTATTAGAATTTTATGATGACGTAAGCCAAATCTTACAGGAAAGAGAGGGCTGGGCAGATTGCATATTCCTAGACTTCCAGAAAGCGTTTGACACTGTTCCACATGGGAGACTTATTAGGAAGCTGCAAGCAATGGCTAGAATAGGTGGAAATGTTTTGGAATGGATAAAAACTTACTTAGAAGGAAGGGAACAGAGGGTTTGAGTAAGACACTCAGTGTCTGAATGAAGAAGAGTTAGTAGTGGAGTTCCACAGGGTTCAGTTTTAGGGCCACTTTTGTTCCTTGTATATGTAAATGACCTACCAGAGTCTGTAAATTCATTCATGAATATGTTTGCAGATGATGCAAAGATTGTGAAGAAAGTAAAAAACGAGAACAATGGTAGAGAACTTCAGGAGGATCTAAATTATCTGCATGAGTGGTCAGAAAAGTGGCTAATGAAATTCAATACTTCAAAATGTAAGGTAATGAGAATGGGTAGAAGTGCAAGAAGGCCCAAGCTTGACTACTCGGTGGCTGGAGTACAACTTCAAGAGACAGAAAATGAGAGAGATCTAGGAGTAAACATACTGGCAGATTTGTCTCCAGAAATACATATAAATGGCATAGTTAAGGCAGCATATGCATTCTTATCAAATGTAAGGGTAGCCTTCAGGCACATGGACAAGGAAATGTTCAGAAATATTTATGTAACCTATGTGAGGCCAAAACTCGAATATGCAGCCCCCTTTTGGAATCCGCACTTGAAAAAGCATATAGCTAAGCTTGAAAAAGTTCAAAGACATGCCACGAAACTGGTGCCAGAAATACGCAATCTCAGTTATGATGAGAGGCTGAGG
>JAXCGZ010020979.1:2500-15000 GCA_037179515.1 Halocaridina rubra | reverse complement strand
AACAAATGTTTTCTTCTCTATTAGTAGTACATTGAGGGAGGAGTAGTGATGGGAATTATGCTAAGATAATCAAATTAAGCTTCTTTCCTCATCTATAGATATCTTATTCAGAAGATTACAAAAATATCTGTGCCTGTAAAATTTAAACATAAGAAAACATTCACCTGCGTTACACAACGAATAATGTTTCAGTAATAGGCAATATCAAACCATTCATATGGCAGGTATGGATTATTCGATTTTTGTAAGTCTTAGTAATAGGATTATTGGTGATTTTAATTAGAACAAGACATGCACGGACGAAATTAGGGCATTCACATTTATCATTTCTCTTATTATTGATTCCGTGAGAGGATGGAAGAAAATACAAGCAAATAATCTACTAGAATATCCAGATTATAAATACCTGTAGTGAGGGAATAATAATTATGGTCTTCTGTTCGAAATCAGACTCATATTACTCTTCCCTCAACTCTCAACTCTGATTGGCATTGAATATCTCTGCTTGAGGCATCAATAATTCAATATAATTTAATGCCTCCAATACACAATATCTTGCTATTTCATTATCTCCTTCTACCTCTGATGACCTTATTGTCTTTGAAATCAATGATATGCATACGCTTGAGTCTGTTCGCATAGCAGACATTCAGAAAGCCTCGACCTTCTTTTGGAAGAATCACTTAATTCAAATTTCTACAATTGCAACTAGGATTTTGTGAGTTTTGCTTGGTTTTCCTAAATACTTTTCATCTTCTCAGTTATAAAAAATATATCAAGACCTTATCCGTTTCTGTTTAGAATATTGTTCCCACATCTCAGATACTTCTTCTTATAGTTATCTCCTTGACAGAGTGGAATCTAAGTCCATCAGGCTCATTAATATCCCTTCCCTCACTTCTAATACTGATCCTTTTTCTTTTCATCAGAAGTTATCACTTCTCTCTTTTCTGTCATTAATATTCCTATCGCTGCTCTGATGAATAGAGTTGCTTCCCTGGCCACTGCCGGGACCCTGTAACTCACTCCAAGTGGCCTTGTCACACAGTTACAGTGTGACGTGTAGCTCACGGACTGGCCGGTGCTGTCACTTCTTCTTTCCCTCTTCATCCAGACTCCGGAACAGCATTCCTCATTTAGTCTTCCCTAACTCTTATGACAATTTTTACTTCAAAAAGTTATTTAATCGTCATCTTATGGCCTAATCCTGCCATATTTATAGTTCTTCATCAGTTTTTCAATTCCTTAAGCCGGTCATATTTTTATTGCTAATCATTCTAGTATTTTTACCTTCTTTCCGAAATCTTACACTTTTTTTATTCTTCTTAAATATTTACTGGTGCAAGTCCTCATTGACAGCAATTTTCTTTGCCCCTGATAGGTTGACATTCATAAATATTTATAAATTCAAGTTTCCTTATCTTCTCTTCACACTTTCCTCACCGAATTGCTTCCTCTGTTGGCTTATAGATTATATTTTTTTCACCTGGGCTTCATGCTTGGCTTTTTGAGAGAGAGAGAAAAAAAAATAAAAAAAAATAAAATATATATATATATATATATATATATATATATATATATATATATATATATATATATATATATATATATATATATATATATATATTTATATATATATATATATACATATATATATATATATATATATATATATATATATATATATATATATATATATATATATATATATATATATATATATGAATATTTTTTTTTTACCCCAGTCGGGGTAAAAAAAAAAATTATTCATGTTTTCACATATGTAATGTGCTTATTTGATATATATATATATATATATATATATATATATATATATATATATATATATATATATATATATATATATATATATATATATATATATATATATATATATATATATATATATATATATATATATATATATATATATATATATATAGGTCATTTTGAGGAACTAGTCATTTTGCACAATGCCCGGTCATTTTGAGAAATAACGAAAACAGTGGTCAGTTTGTAAAATGACCTTAAATATTTGGGCATTTGGCAAGAGGACCAGTTTTTGGTCATTTTGCAAAATCATCGGTAATCTCCTTGGCCAATTTGCCGAATATCCACACAACAGCTGGCCAATATAAAAAAAATAATAATAATAATAAATAAAAAATAAAAAAAATAAACAAACAAACAAATAGGCAACCTTCAAATGCTTGCTTATTTCAACCTTGAAAGTCTACATTAAAAAAAATTAAAACCACATTACAAAATTAAAATGACATCAGACATATATAGGTTAGGTTAGGTTAGGTTAGATAAATATGTTTAAGTTAGGTAAGGTTAGGTTAGTTTAGTTTAGGTTAGGTTAGGTTACAAAAATAGGTTAGGTTAGATAAATAGGTTAGGTTAAGTTACGTTAGGTTAGGTTTGGTTAGTTAAATAGGTTAGGTTTTGCAAAATGACCAAACTATAATCCTTTTGCAAAATGTTGGAATATTTAAGGTCATTTTGCAAACTGACCATTGTTTTAGTCATTTATCAAAATGACTGGACATTTTGCAAAATGACTAATTCCTTAAAATGATCGTAACACACACACACACACACACACACACACACACACACACACACACACACACACACACACACACACACACACACACACACACACACACACACACACACACACACATATATATATATATAAATGGCTACGGAAGGAAACTGAAGGCATTTTTAGATCCTCAGCCCTTGCAAGTTTATTACTTATCTTACATAGCCATTTACAGATTCTGAATATTCATGTGCCTCCCGCGAAAAGAGAATATATATATATATATATATATATATATATATATATATATATATATATATATATATATATATATATATATATATATATATATATATATATATATATATATATATATATATATATATATATATATATATATATATATATATATTATATATATATATATATATATATATATATATATATATATATATATATATATATATATATATATATATATATATATATATATATATATATATATATATATATATATATATATATATATATATATATATATATATATATATATATATATATATATATATATATATATATATATATATATATATATTCATGACCCATGACATCTCTTCATGAATTTTTCAATGCTCTTCTGTCCTTTGCTATGATAATCCAGTCTTCAGGATTCACTCCCCCTAGTCTGGCATCCTCCTCTTTTCTTGGTCTCCCCATTGGTCTGTGTCCATGCATATGCATCCAGAAGACCTTTGTTTGGTATTCTCTCCTCCTCCATTCTTGTGAGTTGTTCTGCTCATTGTAATAATCAACTCTTGAGAACTTGATATACATAGGGCTGCTTTGTTTTTTCTCTCAATTCCCAGTTATGTCTCCTCCTCCATTCCTGTGATTCATGGTCATAAACTGGTCATGTTAGTGTTATTAATACCTTATTTTCAAAGACCTTCAGTCTTTTCTCTTGTTCTTTAGTTAATGATTATGATTCGCAGCCGTACAATAGGATACGTCTCATCATTGTGTTGTAGACCCTCACTTTTGTCTTCTCGAATATGGATCGCCTCTTGGAGAGTGTCAATAGACTGAAAAGGTATCTGTTAGCCACTCCGATTCTCTCAATAATATCCTCATTCAATATACCAACCTTGAAGCAGTCATTCCCAGGTATTGGAACGCCTCTTCCGCTTTGATTACCATGCCAGTACCACGCCATCCAACTCCATTCTTCTAGCTATCTCCATTTTTTTTGTTTATTTAACATTTATCCAAAACCATATTCTTGCTAAAGCTTCACTAAAAATACTTTTTAGTCTTTCAGTATCCCCCAAATCCTCTGTTATTATATCAGTGTCATCTGCACACAGGTACTGTATGGAGATTTGTAGCTCACGGCTAGGCCGATTCAGCGGCTGCTTCTTTCCATCCACCTCCAGACTCTGGAACTCTATTGTTTCTTCTGTCTTTCCTAATTCCTATAAGGTATCCTTCTTCAAAAATCGGAACTATCGTCATCTCACGGGCTAATCCTGCCATATCTCTAGAGCCTTAATACTTCGACTATTCTATCAGTCTTTACTTTTCCTATTGTGTATCGTTCCCTTATTTCTGCCTTGTCTTTAGACTTCTAATTTTTCTTTTCTTACTGCTCTTTTGGTGCCCGAGGCTGATGAGAGCAGTTTTCTAGCCTGTCCTGGAGCCAAACTCTTAAAATAAAATCTGGACAGTGGGTCGTCACTTCTCTAAGCCTCATTCCTTCCGGCTTGTTGTGATTGATCTTGCCATTTTTTCCATCATGATATTTAGCAAGAAGGGAAATAGTATACATCCCTGTTTCACACCTGTTAATCTCTACTGATGTTGATATTATTTTCCCATATCTAATATATTGTGTTACATTTTTAAAGAAGGCCTGAGTGACCCTGAAAATCGTCTCTGGTATACTTGTTAACCTTAAAATGTTCCACATTGTCTGTCGATAAATGCTACCATACGTTTGTTTAAAATCAATAAACAAGCGCACTTGCTATTTGTCGCAGTCCCAAAGTTTTTCTATTACTTGACGTATTGTGCATAGCTGTTCACTTATTGATCTTTTTTACTGAACCAGCTTGATATTCTCCAATGATACTTTCTTCATATGACTTCATTTTGACATAGATAATGATTGTTAATTTTTTTAATGAAGGGACATGTAGATTTATCCCTTTTTAATTGCTACATATTAGTTTATCACCTCTCTTATGTAGTGCCAATAATATTCCTTGTTCTCATCTATCCGGTATACTTTCTACTCTCCATTTATTGTTATTAGGTAGAAGAGAATCTCTTCAAGGATGTCTCCCCCATACTTTCAAATATCAGCTGGAATGTTATCTTTCCCTGGGCTTCTGTTTTTCTCGTCGGGGCTTCTATTTCTATATCTTGGCAAAAGAAAGTGACTTTCTCTGCAGGGTTTTCTGGGTCAGGGTGATTTAGTAATTGCTCAAAGTATGTCCTCCTCCTTTATGTTAATTCCTCTTCATCCGTAATAATTTCTCCATTTACTCCTTTGAATATATTCGACCTCGCTTAATATCCTTTTTCTTAGTTTTTGAATACCTTTATAGTGACACAGTACTCATCCCTTTCTCCTGTCTGTATTAATCTCATTAAAAAAAAAAGTTCAATTTTTTTTTTGCTCTGTCTAGGCCTATCTTTTCTGCTGTCTCTCCAACTCCTAAAGTTCCCCATCCCATGGGTTTTGTAAAAGATGGTTTTTAGATTTTTTTTTCCAATTCTCAGCTGCTTTCGTACATTCTTCATTATGCCAAGTATAGCTTCTACGCTTTTGCATATATCCAATTGCTTCTGTCACCTCCTTGGGTGTCTCCTCTAAATCCCTCCATTTAGTATTAATGATATGCCTTCCCCTTCTCTTTTCCTATACCTCATTCAGTCATACTAACGATTTGGAACTAATTAGTAAGTTTCATTTGAAACTCACTTTTTACAACTCTCTCTCTCTTCAGTCTTTCCTCAACAAAACGTTCAGTCTTCTCCAATGGTTTGATTTTCTACCTTCAGTTTAGCTTTTATCCTGTGCTGACTGTGTCACAGTCTGGACCTCTAAAGATTCTTTTATCCTCCTACGTACCTCTGTGCATTTGCTTCTCAGTATATGGTCTATTTAATTACCTTATATATATATATATATATATATATATATATATATATATATATATATATATATATATATATATATATATATATATATATATATATATATATATATGTATATATATATATATATATATATATATATATATATATATATATATATATATATATATATATATATATGTATATATATATATATATATATATATATATATATATATATATATATATATATATATATATATATATATATATATATATATATATATATATTATATATATTCCGGTTCCGGTTTTACGTCACGGACTCCCTTATCAACCAAGGGCTAGGACGGTTGCCTTCTTGCGAAGGACTTGTTTTGGCAGATGTAATCCTTACGCTGAGTGCATGCCTTTGCTAACCTCAGACCGTGGCGGGGCGCGATCCCTCGACCTGACGCCTCAGAGTCGGAGACGCTACCGACTGAGCCACGGCGACTACATATATATATATATATATATATATATATATATATATATATATATATATATATATATATATATATATATATATATATATATATATATAAATAGATATATATATATATATATATATATATATATATATATATATATATATATATATATATATATATATATATATATATATATATATATATATATATATATATATATATAGAGAGAGAGAGAGAGAGAGAGAGAGAGAGAGAGAGAGAGAGAGAGAGAGAGAGAGAGAGAGAGAGAGAGAGAGAGAGAGAGAGAGAGAGAGCATTATTGTGGAACGGATATTTTTCTAAATGCCCAAAGACACCATTCCTCGGCTATCTCATTTGAAAAAAAAAATGAAGATATCGCTTCTCTCACTAAGGTAGAGGACTCTTCGACGTAAATGATCCTCAGCAATGTTGAGCCGAAGGCTCTTCATGTTGAGTCAACATGAAGAGCCTTCGGCCTTGATATATGGGCTTTTTAATGTCAACTGTCAACCCCAGCTTATTAGAGATACGTTGGCGATTTCAAATCACTAAAAAAGTAGACAATATCCGGTAATTATCATTTCCAGGGGCTTTAATTACCTTTGGTAAAAACACTCTTGGAAAAAATATTTTGGCATCTTTTTAATATATATATATATATATATATATATATATATATATATATATATATATATATATATATATATATATATATATATATATATATAAATAATTACAAACTGTTAGCACACAGCACTAAATAGTAAGGAAGCCCATCAGTGAAACAAAACTTATAAAACAATGCTATATTTCGGATCCTAACTGGATCCAGTTAGGATCCGAAATATAGCATTGTTTTATAAGTTTTGTTTCACTGATGGGCTTCCTTACTATATATATATATATATATATATATATATATATATATATATATATATATATATATATATATATATATATATATACATATATATATATATATATATATATAAATATATATATATATATATATATATATATATATATATATATATATATATATATGTATATATATATATATATATATATATATATATATATATATATATATATATATATATATATATATATATATATATATATATATATATATATATATATGTATTTATATGTATATATATATATATATATATATATATATATATATATATATATATATATATATATATATATATATATATATATATATATATATATATATATATATATATATATATATATATATATATATATTATATATATTCACATTTATAGATTAATATGCATGTAGATATAAGGTAGACAAAGCTAGTTGTACTTAAGGATAGTTTTTTCAGCTCAAACACATTTGTTTTTCAGCTTTTATATACATGCATTTTCGTTAATTTAGTATGCAAATTATTATGAGTTTTGGCTTATTTATCTTAACTTTCTAATTTGAATGAAGATATGACATCAAGACACAGATTGATTGTAGAACAAACAATTTTCTCCTAGGAAGCATTTTGACAACTTTAACCTAAACGAAAGAATCTAACAAATATTCAATAGACACCATAACATGCTTCGATCCTTCCCCTTTCCTCCTTAGGGATGAAGAGCTGCTTTTGGATAAATGAGTTTCTGGAAATGGTTCAAAATAAGCCTACGACGACAGCCCTTAGCACCCATGGGGATAATTAAGGGAGAGTGTATGCTAAATTCTACTTCTGGGAAACCATCAGAAGGAGGAATAATTGAGTTACTCCTGAGATAGAAATGGACGAACATAAGATTACCTCCCGAAGAGAAGGATCTTCAACTCTATCACAGGACGGTTATTAAAAGCACAAATATATGAAAATAAAAATAAATTTTAACATCTGGAATGATTTTCATAATAGGATACTCTTCACTCAATAGTTTTAATGAAGGAACTATGAAAAACTCAATAGTTGGCTTTAACCTCAAACAACAACAACAATATATATATATATATATATATATATATATATATATATATATATATATATATATATATATATATATATATATATATATATATATATATATATATATATATATATATATATATATATATATATATATATATATATATATATATATATATATATATATATATATATATATATATATATATATATATATATATATATATATATATATATATATATATATATATATATATATATATATATATATATATATATATATATATATATATATATATATATATATATATATATATATATATATATATATATATATATATATATATATATATATATATATATATATATATATATATATATATATATATATATATATATATATATATATATATATATATATATATATATATATATATATATATATATATATATATATATATATATATATATATATATATATATATATATATATATATATATATATATATATATATATATATATATATATATATATATATATATATAAGTACAAACTGTCAGCATACAGCACTAAATAGTAAGGAAGCCCATCAGTGAAACAAAACTTATAAAACAATGCTATATTTCGGATCCTAACTGCATCCCTTCTCAAGCACAACTTGAGAAGGGATCCAGTTAGGATCCGAAATATAGCATTGTTTTATAAGCTTTGTTTCACTGATGGGCTTCCTTACTATATATATATATATATATATATATATATATATATATATATATATATATATATATATATATATATATATATATATATATATATATATATATATATATATATATATATATATATATATATATATATATATATATATATATATATATATATATATATATATATATATATATATATATATATATATATATATATATATATATATATATATATATATATATATATATATATATATATATATATATATATATATATATATATATATATATATATATATATATATATATATATATATATATATATATATATATATATATATATATATATATATATATATATATATATATATATATATATATATATATATATATATATATATATATATATATATATATATATATATATATATATATATATATATATATATATATATATATATATATATATATATATATATATATATATATATATATATATATATATATATATATATATATATATATATATATATATATATATATATATATATATATATATATATATATATATATATATATATATATATATATATATATATATATATATATATATATATATATATATATATATATATATATATATATATATATATATATATATATATATATATATATATATATATATATATATATATATATATATATATATATATATATATATATATATATATATATATATATATATATATATATATATATATATATATATATATATATATATATATATATATATATATATATATATATATATATATATATATATATATATATATATATATATATATATATATATATATATATATATATATATATATATATATATATATATATATATATATATATATATATATATATATATATATATATATATATATATATATATATATATATATATATATATATATATATATATATATATATATATATATATATATATATATATATATATATATATATATATATATATATATATATATATATATATATATATATATATATATATATATATATATATATATATATATATATATATATATATATATATATATATATATATATATATATATATATATATATATATATATATATATATATATATATATATATATATATATATATATATATATATATATATATATATATATATATATATATATATATATATATATATATATATATATATATATATATATATATATATATATATATATATATATATATATATATATATATATATATATATATATATATATATATATATATATATATATATATATATATATATATATATATATATATATATATATATATATATATATATATATATATATATATATATATATATATATATATATATATATATATATATATATATATATATATATATATATATATATATATATATATATATATATATATATATATATATATATATATATATATATATATATATATATATATATATATATATATATATATATATATATATATATATATATATATATATATATATATATATATATATATATATATATATATATATATATATATATATATATATATATATATATATATATATATATATATATATATATATATATATATATATATATATATATATATATATATATATATATATATATATATATATATATATATATATATATATATATATATATATATATATATATATATATATATATATATATATATATATATATATATATATATATATATATATATATATATATATATATATATATATATATATATATATATATATATATATATATATATATATATATATATATATATATATATATATATATATATATATATATATATATATATATATATATATATATATATATATATATATATATATATATATATATATATATATATATATATATATATATATATATATATATATATATATATATATATATATATATATATATATATATATATATATATATATATATATATATATATATATATATATATATATATATATATATATATATATATATATATATATATATATATATATATATATATATATATATATATATATATATATATATATATATATATATATATATATATATATATATATATATATATATATATATATATATATATATATATATATATATATATATATATATATATATATATATATATATATATATATATATATATATATATATATATATATATATATATATATATATATATATATATATATATATATATATATATATATATATATATATATATATATATATATATATATATATATATATATATATATATATATATATATATATATATATATATATATATATATATATATATATATATATATATATATATATATATATATATATATATATATATATATATATATATATATATATATATATATATATATATATATATATATATATATATATATATATATATATATATATATATATATATATATATATATATATATATATATATATATATATATATATATATATATATATATATATATATATATATATATATATATATATATATATATATATATATATATATATATATATATATATATATATATATATATATATATATATATATATATATATATATATATATATATATATATATATATATATATATATATATATATATATATATATATATATATATATATATATATATATATATATATATATATATATATATATATATATATATATATATATATATATATATATATATATATATATATATATATATATATATATATATATATATATATATATATATATATATATATATATATATATATATATATATATATATATATATATATATATATATATATATATATATATATATATATATATATATATATATATATATATATATATATATATATATATATATATATATATATATATATATATATATATATATATATATATATATATATATATATATATATATATATATATATATATATATATATATATATATATATATATATATATATATATATATATATATATATATATATATATATATATATATATATATATATATATATATATATATATATATATATATATATATATATATATATATATATATATATATATATATATATATATATATATATATATATATATATATATATATATATATATATATATATATATATATATATATATATATATATATATATATATATATATATATATATATATATATATATATATATATATATATATATATATATATATATATATATATATATATATATATATATATATATATATATATATATATATATATATATATATATATATATATATATATATATATATATATATATATATATATATATATATATATATATATATATATATATATATATATATATATATATATATATATATATATATATATATATATATATATATATATATATATATATATATATATATATATATATATATATATATATATATATATATATATATATATATATATATATATATATATATATATATATATATATATATATATATATATATATATATA
>JAXCGZ010020978.1:95000-104126 GCA_037179515.1 Halocaridina rubra | reverse complement strand
TATATATATATATATATATATATATATATATATATATATATATATATATATATATATATATATATATATATATATATATATATATATATATATATATAATCAAATAAGCACATGATACATTACCATATGTGAAAGCAGGACTAATTTCTACCCCGACCGGGACTTGAACCTAAAGACAAATAATTACTGTGTCAAGGCGCTGCCAACTACACCACAGAAGGTATGGTTTGTTTCCTTTTTAGACCTTCTGTCATGTTTTCACATATGGTAATGTGCTTATTTGATTATTGTTGGTCCCGAATGAGATTGAGATTTGAATTAAATGCGAAAACGAAGCCACGAATGAGGTTGGGGGAAACTGTAATACGAACAGAGTGGCATCATATAGAATGCGTTCATTCCTAGTATAGCAGATATAGATTTAAGATTTGTTTCCCCTTTAGACCTTCTGTGGTGTAGTTGGTAGCGCCTTGGCACAGTAATTATTTGTCCTAGGTTCAAGTCCCTGTCGGGGTAAAAATTAGTTATATATATATATATATATATTATATATATATATTATATATATATATATATATATATATATATATATATATATATATATATATATATATATATATGGTAGGAAAAACCCATTAAATAAAACATCGAAAATATATATATTTAAGAAGTACTTCTCAATTTCGTGACCTAAACTGGCATCCTTCAGCCTTTTCTCTGAACTGAGCTTACGTTTCCCTGACACCAGTTTATTCATAATTTATTTAAAGCATGGGTGTGCAACCTTTTTTCCCAAAGGGCCACTAGTCACGACTCTGTTGGTATGGAGGGCCACATAACCTTTCTATTTCATGCTATTTACTACGATCGAAGACATATTATGTGAGATTATGCTAATAAAGATAGATAATTAGTTTGTTACTGATTTTATTTAAATTGGGATCACAAAAATAAGAATTGTCTGAAACAAAAGTATTTTCCTTACTATATTTGAGCAAATGAAAGGCTACCGTACCTTATTATTATAATGTACAAACATAAATAATTACTTATTATTGGTTAACTGGGATCATTAACAAATGAATTATCAAACACAGACATTTTCCTAATCATTAATGAGCAAATGAAAGGCTACCCTAGTGAGATGGTTGATGTTGCATTTGGGACACCAACTCATCAATATCAGGCTGTATAGATGATGTGGCTACACGCAGGGTACATTCCAAATGTTCATCAGTAAGTAAAGACCTATGCTTGTTTTTAACTAGACTCATTTTTGAAAAAAGCTGCTCACATACATATGTGCTACCAAACACTGCCATCATTTTCCTTGCATGAGCAGAGAATTTTGGATACACTGTTACTGATACATGATTCTTATGAAACTGGTATACTGAACTATCATCAAACTTCTTTCTTAGTTCATCATTGCACTGTAGTTCAATTATTTCCATCTGTATGTCCTCAGGAATTGCTGTCACATTCACAGAAAAAGGAGAAGCAAAGACTTCAATGGCTTGTGAATGTTTCTTGAGGTCACCAAATCTTTCTGAAAATTCCTCTCGTAAGACTGCCAATTTGTCACCATACTTCTGATACTGAGGGTTGCTAGTGTCATGGTTTTTCAGTGTAGGAAAGTGGGCTGGGTTTTGGTTTCTGATTTGTGACTCCCACAGACGCAATTTTATCTGGAAGCCTTTGATCAGTGAGAACATCTCATTTATTAGTTGATCTTTTCCTTGAAGTCTAACATTCAGTGCACTAAGATGAGCAGTTATATCTACTAAAAATGCTAAATCACATCTCCATTCCTTATCTCTCAATTCAGGGATAGCATTACCTTTCATATCTAAGAACAGCGCAATTTCTTCCAAAAGGTCATATGCTCTCTTCAACATTCCTGCTTTGCTTAGCCACATTACCTCACAAAAATACTTCACATCACTGTACTCTGCATCAATGTCTGCCATTAACTGCTGAAACTCACGGTGATTTAGACCTCCTGACCTAATGAAATTGACAGCTTTCACGAGAATATTAGTCACATGCTGAAAGTTTATTGTCTTCGCACATAAAGCTTCCTGGTGTATAATACAATGCAGGACAATAAGTGAACCGAAGTCAATATTTTGAGACCCCATTCTAGTCTTCAGTAATCCAACAACCCCATTTCTCTGACCAGACATCGCAGGCGCACCATCTGTTGTAATGGAAACTAAATTAGTGTAGTCCAGTCCAAACCTTGCCAATGCTCTTTCCAATTCATCAAAAATAGATTGTCCTGTTGTGGTCCCCTTCATGCCTTGTAGTGAAGCCATTTCCTCTGTAATATTATAGTCATTGTCAACTCCCCTAATATACACAGCCATTTGTGCAGTGTCTGCGGTGTCACAACTCTCATCAAGAGCAACAGAGTATGAAGAAAAATCACTAACTCGCTTGGCAATTGTACTTTCAATATTCCCTGAAAGACTGTCTATTCTTCTAGCAACAGTATATCTTGAAAGGCTTATGTTTTCAACTAGTTTCTTTTTGTCAGGAAACATATTGTCTGAGGCTACACACAAACATTCTTTAACTACCTCACCATCAGAATAGGGCTTGAGTCTATTTGCAAGGATTTGACTAATCAAAAAGCTTGTTTTGAGAGATGCATCATATTCCTTAAGTTACTTTGTAAACACTGACTGTTGTCCTTTCAGAGATTTCTGCAAGAATGATATTTTTTCTTTGCGTGCTTCACCTGTCATATTTTCATATTCTTTGTGCTTTGTGATGTAGTGTCTTTTGATGTTATATTCTTTTAAAGCAGAAATGGTTTCATGGCACACAAGGCACAATGCTTTCCCCCTTGATTGTATGCATAAATATTGTTCAGTCCATTTCTCTTGAAAACTCCGGTTTTCATCTGAAATCTTGCGTTTTTTACTCGTAGAAGCCATTATTAGTGCAATAAGATCTCTCCTGCTGAGCAAAATATATAATAGGAAAAAGTTAACTTTAAATTAAAGACTAACTCTAATTAAGTTGTTTATGTTGCAGTTTGTGATTGGCTTTAGAAAACTTGCAAGCAAAACATTTTGAGAATTATATATTTCTGCTGAAAATGTGGTATTAATTACATTGCAATCTATTACATTTTTCTTAAAGGCTTTATTTAAGAATAATGTAATAGATTGCAATATAATTAGTACCAAATTTATATAATTCTCAAAATGTTTTGCTTTCAAGTTTTCTAAAGCCAATCACAAAACTGCAACATAAACAACTTAGAGTTAGACTTAGAATACTGGTAATCACAAATCAACCACAACAAATGAAGCACACTGATTTCACCACTTGAGTCTGAGATAAACTGAGAACTATATTAATTCCTGTACGGCTGTACTGCAAAGCATAGCAGAGAGTGTAAAAAGTATAAACATCCAACCTTAAAAATAATGATCGTTTCGGTGTTTACAATGATCTTAAAAGGGGTTACTGATAACGATGACCCCTCGTACCATCGGTTATTGAGGAAGGGTTGTTGATGAAAACACAAGAGAGAGAGAATGAGAGGAGAGAGAGAGAGAGAGAGAGAGAGAGAGAGAGAGAGAGAGAGAGAGAGAGAGAGAGAGGAGAGAGAGAGGGGTTATTTATTTTATTAATTTATTGCGCCAAGGCGTCAGACATTACATGAATTCATACAAATAATGCTTCAAATGGATGAGAGAGAGAGAGAGAAAAAAAAAAGTTGTTGGAATATTCAGTTCGAGGCTCTCTCTCTCTCTCTCTCTCTCTCTCTCTCTCTCTCTCTCTCTCTCTCTCTCTCTCTCTCTCTCTCTCTCTCTCTGAGGGCCGCACTATAGCTTATTTATTTTTAGGAGAAAGGGCCGCAATGAAAGCCTTTGAGGGCCGCATGCGACCCTTGGGCCGCAGGTTGCACACCCCTGATTTAAAGTGTCGGTTTCAAAGGGGTGTTGCATACTCCAGCTTTGGCCTCACATAGATCGTGTAACTATTTCTGATCATTTCTTTGCCTATATGCCTGAAAGCTACCCCAATATTTGTCAATATATATATATATATATATATATATATATATATATATATATATATATATATATATATATATATATATATATATATATATATATATATATATATACTGCCTTTAATAATCCATTTATATGCCTATATATTTACCCCTGAATCTCTCCTTTAACAGATTCTTGAAGTTCTATTCCAGTTCTTAAACACCCAAAACATGGGCATTCTTGCATTCTAATCCATTCTCATTATTTACATTTTGAAGTATTGATTCTCATTTGAAGTACTGACTCACTTGCATGTCTGACACTCTCAAAATTGAGTTCTTATTGACGCATTCACCATTTCTGCTGAGTTGAGAGCGGTTACCGAAAAAAGAACGCTACTGCTTTTTCCTTTTTCCTAAGTGGTTCTGGAGAAGGGTATCTGTACGAGCTACTTTGAGGATTTAATTTTGGGACTTACTGGGTAGGATCTAAGCGCTATATTACTGAATGACTGATCGTTTTTGTACTGACAAAAAGTTCCGGTTTTACGTCACGGACTCCCTTTTCTACCAAGGGCTAGGACGGTTGCCTTCTTGCGAAGGACTTGTTTTGGCAGATGTAATCGTTACCCTGAGTGCATGCCCTTGCTAACCTCAAACCGTGACGGGGCGCGAACCCTCGACCTGACCCCTCAAAGTCGCGGACGCTACCGCTTGAGCCAAGGTGACTACTTTGTACTGACAAAAAGCAAATAGCAAATCAAAAATAACTAAAATAAAATAAACCTAACATGAACTTTTCTTGCACTAAGTAATTTCAACCTAACCTACTGTATTTTAAGCTATATAACAATTGAATTCTATTTGTAAATCAAAGTTCTTAATCTAGTAAATTCTAAGTCGCTTTCATGGCAGGTGGATACCAGCTACAGAGGCTATTTTATAGTAAATATTGTGACGTCGTAAACGACCCCAAACAAGAGAAATGGACAAAGGTGCATTATGCAGATGTAATAATAATAATAATAATAATAATAATAATAATAATAATAATAATAATAATAATAATAATAATGAAACTAATAATAATAATAATAATAATAATAATAATAATAATAATAATAATAATAATAATAATAGTAATAATAATAATAATAATTATAATAATAATAATAATAATAATAATAATAATAATAATAATAATAATAATAATAATAATAATGAAACTAATAATAATAATAATAATAATAATAATAATAATAATAATAATAATAATAATAATAATAATAATAATAATAATTCACCCGACCTAGTCTTGAAAAACTAAAATATAATCAACAGAAAACTTTCTCTCTCTCTCTCTCTCTCTCTCTCTCTCTCTCTCTCTCTCTCTCTCTCTCTCTCTCTCTCTCTCTCTCTCTCTCTCTCTCTCTCTCTCTCTCTCTCTCTCCATATGCTTACAAAGACACTTATCCGCACACACCTAGTAACCGGACGTCTAGTTCCTGTTTATTGAAAATAATCATTTAAACGTCAGAAATAAATATATATTTAAAACTTCATTCCTCATTCAGTTCATTCATCCTGTCAGTCACTGACAAACTCATTCTATTCATAATTTGTCATTTGCAGTGAATAAATACATGAAAAGACATTTCACACTATTAATTTTAATGATTTATTGATGGTGACCAAAAGGGTGATATCAGAGCTCAGTCAGTTCAGTATTGTGCTCATATCCGCAGAGACCTAGGTTCGATCAGGAACAATAAAAATATATTTTTGTTTTTTTAGGTTTCCTGGTCGTGCTGGAATAAAGAAGTAGAGACTTATTAGGAAGGTCTCAGTGAAGTACTCCAGCGCTTAAGCTTGTATGAGAAAGCTGCATCAGTGATAATATTAATAATAATAATAATAATAATAATAATAATAATAATAATAATAATAATAATAATAATAATAATAATAATAATAATAATAATTAGTTTAGTAGTAGTAGTAGTAGTAGTAGTAGTAGTAGTAATAGTAGTAGTAGTAGTAGTAGTAGTAGTAGTAGTAGTAGTAGTAGTAGTCAGAATTATCTGCATTTTTCTGTCAGTAATACTACGAATGTTTGTCAATATCGTGTCTGGGAAAACTTGTCTGTCATGATTCTGTGGGCTTGCTTGTCGCGCACAAATACAACAGTGATCTGTCAGTTTTATCTACAGGTGCTGTCAGTTTTTGTCTGTCGCCAACAATAAAAAAAAAATTCATTAACATAGTAACAGCAGTCTGTCACATTCCTCTCTCTGTCCGTCTGTCTGTTTTGTCTGTCTTTATTTGTCACAGACATTAAAATTCTTTTATTAACAAGTTTAGTAATATTAGTCCTTCACATTTCTGTCTGTCAGCTCTGCCTGCCTTTGTCTCTCACTATTACAAAAACCAGTCTGTCATCAGGTTTTCAATATCCTTTCCATTTCTCTTATAATTCCCACCAGAAATTAATCGTTAATTCTAATGTCAATAGAAGGGTTTTACCCATTGCATGACTGAAGATTTCAGTACTTATATACTGTAAAACACACTTATACAAAAGTTCATGCATACATCACTGATAAAATACATATAGTTATACATACACGCACACATATACATGAACTGCATTAACTACGCATATATTAAAGCATAGTACGAGAATACGTTAACACATGTGCACCCAAAATTCGTACCATGGCACTTGCCACCCACTGCGATACTACAGTTGTAGGTCTTTTTTTTTTTTTTTTTTATTCAGATAACTGTACATGGGGACATGTGCACATGGGCACTCCCAGTCATATTGCAGTTGATAACATTACAATCTATGTGGTTATGTATAAATAACATACTAATAGAATTTGCAATTAATTTAAAATATCATAGCAAGTAATTAATAATAAAATATAGTGTAATAATTGAAGAGTACTTGAAGAGTAATCATTGTGACAATATTTTCAATAGCCCTTGTTGAGTGCTATCATTAAAATTCGTTTCACTTTTCAACAGTACTACTGCAGACAATTTGAAGCAGATATAGAATAACAATTTTCAGGTTAGAATAATAAGTAGGTACATACATATATATATACACACATACATACACACACACTATATCATATATATATATATATATATATATATATATATATATATATATATATATATATATATATATATATATATATTGCATGCATTAATTAGATGAGCAATAGAAACACCACTGGGGCTTCATAGCCATACATATCAGGAGGAGAGAGAGAGAGAGAGAGAGAGAGAGAGAGAGAGAGAGAGAGAGAGAGAGAGAGAGAGAGAGAGAGAGAGAGAGAGAGAGAGAGAGAGAGAGAGAGAGAGAGAGAGAGAGAGTTTGTGGTATTCATTTCAGCAAAAGGAGTTATTCGTCCTTACTACAGATAAAGACACATCCATGCATACTCATACACATCATTGTCATCTGAGGGTAACACAGCAGAGGAAAGTGCATGTACTTAATTGCATATACGTACACATATAAACCTGAACATACATACATACATACACATAAACACAGTGCCATATAATGGAGGATAAATTTGGAAGGAAAAGAAAGAGAAAGACTGAAAGCCTTTCCCCCTCTCCACCCTTCAAATTATGTACGTGAGAGAGAATTACGTCAATTAATCCATTATCACTATTATCACAACCATTGCTACCACCATCATGATTATTATTATCATCATTATTATTATTATTATCATTATTATTATTATTATCATTATTATTATTACTATTATTATTATTATTATTATTATTATTATTATTATTATTATTATTATTATTATTATTATTATTATTATTATTATTATTAGGTCTTTTGGACTTAAGACTGGTCTTTAGTGATGAGTACTACTTCAACTACGGTCCTCTCTCTATACCCATATATACACCAAATATTCTTTCATATTCGTTACACATCTCTTATTATCTCCTCACATCTGACAAGTCACAACACTCTCCATCCCTCTTTCTCTTTGTTTTAAGTTTTCTTTGTACCCAGACCCGATGAGGGCATTATGTACGCAATGCGTAGTTTAAGCCGTAAAGAGTGTCCCTTTTTTCCGTGTGTGTGTGTGTGTGTAACAAGTATATGCGTCACTGAATGTATGAGTGTATATACGGATTAGGTTTCTGTATGTTTATGTGTTTATATGCGTATGTTCTCATTCATACGTGCGCGCAAGAAAGCAGATTCTCTTACGTCTCTGAAAATGGATTTTTTTTTTACATCAGACAGAGAATGGATTATTTTTTCATCTATGTCAAAGCCAATACTCATTAAAATACCATTCCACCACAGACCCAACACATCTGATTACATACTAACTCACTGTATTTGCCGATATGAAAAGACCAACCATGTGAGAGACACCTCTACCCTCTCCTTATCCATAGTTGATACTGGCAGCCAATGCCAAGTCTCAGAAAGCTTTACCAACCAGTAAGTCAAAAGGGGTGGGGCTTATATATCTGAAGAGGCGGAGCTAATGTGCAAAATTGTGTTTAAGATATCTGATTATTCCAAAAAGAGGTGTGGCTTATGTTGCAAGAGGCGGAGCTAAGTTATAACCTTAAATTTTTACCTTCATTCTTCAGTATTCTCAGAAACCTCATTAGAGGAGGTGCATGGTATACCTTACTATGCAAAACCAAGGATACTGAATTGGCAAATTCCATCTCATGTTGTCTCGCTAGAGAGGAAAACATGTTTTCATCATGAGTCAAGGAAGATTTTGTGAAAATACATTCAACTAAAAACAAAACAGTCTTCAATTTTATTTTATTTTAAATAGTATTTCTTATCTATATGCCTTTTTCTAGGCCTAAATAATTTTTATCCTGAAGAATTCTTTAAAAACCAGCAAATGCTATGAATATTTTGTAAGATACATTCAACTAAAAACGAATTTTGAGAAATTTTTCAAAGACATTTATTATCTAAAATATCTTTTGCTTTAGACTTACATCATCTTTATCTATGCCTTCTTGAAGAACCAGAAATTTATTAATATATTTGTCATTTACTTTGGCTACAATACATTATTCTTCAAAAT
>JAXCGZ010020978.1:67500-85000 GCA_037179515.1 Halocaridina rubra | reverse complement strand
AAACGGTAAATCGCTTGACTGAGGCAAGATTTCGAAAGCCTTTGTCTTAAACAGGGTACATTGCTGGACTGAGGCAAGAGTTCGAATCCCTTTGTCTTAAACAAGGTAAATGGTTGGACTGAGGCGAGATTCGAATCCCTTTGTCTTGAACAGGGTACATTGCTGGACTGAGGCGAGAATTCAAATCCCTTTGTCTTAAACAGGGTAAATGGTTGGACTGAGACGAGAGTTCGAATCTCTTTGTCTTAAACAGGGTAAATGGTTGGGGCTGAGGAGAGAGTTCGAATCCCTTTGTCTTGGGTTGAGGCGAGAGTTCGACTATTAGGCTGAAGCAACAGTTCAAATCCCTATTTCTTAAACAGGGTAAATGGTTCGGCCGAGGCGAGAGTTCGAATCCCTTTGTCTTGGGCTTAGGCGAGAGTTCAACTATTAGGCTGAGGCAAGAGTTCCAAATCCCTTTGTCTTAAACAGGGTAAATTGCTGGACTGAGGCGAGAGTTCGAATCACTTTGTCTTGAACAGAGTAAATGGTTGGACTGAGGCAAGAGTTCGAATCCCTTTGTCTTGAACAGAGTAAATGGTTGGACTGAGGCAAGAGTTCAAATCCCTTTGTCTTAAACAGGGCAAATGGTTGGACTGAGGCGAGAATTCAAATCCCTTTGTCTTAAACAGGGTAAATTGCTGGACTGAGACGAGAGTTCGAATCCCTTTGTCTTAAACAGGGTAAATGGTTGGGCTGAGGCGAGAGTTCGAATCTCTTTGTCTTGGGCTGAGGCGAGAGTTCGACTATTAGGCTGAGGCAAGAGTTAAAATGCCTTTGTATTAAACAGGGTAAATGGTTGGGCTGAGGAGAGAATTCGAATTCCTTTGTCTAAAACAGGGTAAAGGATTGGGCTGAGGCGAGAATTCAAATCCTTTTGTCTTGAACTGGGTAAAAGATTGGTCTGAGGAGAGAGTTCGACTATTAGGCTGAGGCAAGAGTTCAAACCCCTTTGTCTTAAACAGGATAAATTGCTGGACTGAGGCAAAAGTTCGAATCCCTTTGTCTTAAACAGGGTAAATGATTGGGTAGGGTACATACAGGAAGCAACGGCGATATATCAATGAGTTTTAATACCCGTGTATGAAGGGTACAGCAGAACTCTGTACCCAGCTGCGTTCAGCTGAAATGGATCTGACGTCCTCTTAACAATTTCTAAGAAGAAGAACACAAACACAAAATGGCTCTTATTTCATGACTGCAGAAGGGTGATACCATATAAATTAAATAAATAAATAAATAAATAAATAAGTGAATTGATAAATAGATTTCTAGGATTCAAAATAAACGAAAACAAACGAAGATTAAAAAAAAATTTATCAGTCAGTCAATCTTCTTCGTCTACATCTTTTCCTACTTTTATGTGGGGTCGATGTTTCGGGCCAGTTATCTGTACTGGCCATATTTTGGTTCTGGCAAAATTTTTATGGCCGGATGCCCTTCCTACCACCAACCCTCCCCATCTACCCGGGCTTGGGACCGGCACCAAGTTGAGGCTGGCTTACCCCCTCAGTGGCTGAATCAGTCAGTCAATTGAATATATATAATTAGAGAAAGAAAGAAGAAAGTAATAATGTAAACTATATATAGAAAATAAGGTTCTGTTCTGGTTTTACATCACGGACTCCCTTTTCTACTAAGGGCTAGGACGGTTGACTTCTTGCGAAGGACTTGTTTTGGCAGATGTAATCGGTACCCTGAGTGCATGCCCTAATTTAAATAAATGAATAAAAGTGAAAAAAATAATAATAAAACAGATGTAATCGTTACCCTGAGTGCATGCCCTAAGAAATTATAAATATGTAATTTAAATAAATGAATAAAAGTAAAAAAATAATAATAAAACAGATGTAATCGTTACCCTGAGTGCATGCCCTAAGAAATTATAAATATGTAATTTAAATAAATGAATAAAAGTAAAAAAATAATAATAAAACAGATGTAATCGTTACCCTGAGTGCATGCCCTAAGAAATTATAAATAGGTAATTTAAATAAATGAATAAAAGTAAAAAAAAATAATAAAACAGATGTAATCGTTACCCTGAGTGCATGCCCTAAGAAATTATAAATAGGTAATTTAAATAAATGAATAAAAGTAAAAAAAAATAATAAAACAGATGTAATCGTTACCCTGAGTGCATGCCCTAAGAAATTATAAATAGGCAATTTAAATTAATAAAAGTAAAAACAAATAATAAAACAGATGTAATCGTTACCCTGAGTGCATGCCCTAAGAAATTATAAATAGGTAATTTAAATAATTGAATAAAAGTAAAAACAAATAATAAAACAGATGTAATCGTTACCCTGAGTGCATGCCCTAAGAAATTATAAATAGGTAATTTAAATAAATGAATAAAAGTAAAAAATAATAATAAAACAGATGTAATCGTTACCCTGAGTGCATGACCTAAGAAAATATAAATAGGTAATTTAAATAAATGAATAAAAGTAAAAAATAATAATAAAACATATGTAATCGTTACCCTGAGTGCATGCCCCAAGAAAATATAAATAGGTAATTTAAATAAATGAATAAAAGTAAAAACAATAATAATAAAACAGATGTAATCGTTACCCTGAGTGCATGCCCTAAGAAATTATAAATAGGTAATTTAAATATATGAATAAAAGTAAAAAAAAATAATAAAACAGATGTAATCGTTACCCTGAGTGCATGCCCTAAGAAAATATAAATAGGTAATTTAAATAAATGAATAAAAGTAAAAACAAATAATAAAACAGATGTAATCGTTACCCTGAGTGCATGCCCTAAGAAATTATAAATAGGTAATTTAAATAAATGAATAAAAGTAAAAACAAATAATAAAATAGATGTAATCGTTACCCTGAGTGCATGCCCTAAGAAATTATAAATAGATAATTTAAATAAATGAATAAAAGTAAAAAATAATAATAAAACAGATGTAATCGTTACCCTGAGTGCATGCCCTAAGAAATTATAAATAGGTAATTTAAATAAATGAATAAAAGTAAAAAAAAATAATAAAACAGATGTAATCGTTACCCTGAGTGCATGCCCTAAGAAATTATAAATAGGTAATTTAAATAAATGAATAAAAGTAAAAAAAAATAATGAAACAGATGTAATCGTTACCCTGAGTGCATGCCCTAAGAAATTATAAATAGGTAATTTAAATAAATGAATAAAAGTAAAAAAAAAAAATAATAAAATAGATGTAATCGTTACCCTGAGTGCATGACCTAAGAAATTATAAATAGGTAATTTAAATAATTGAATAAAAGTAAAAAAAAATAATAAAATAGATGTAATCGTTACCCTGAGTGCATGCCCTAAGAAATTATAAATATGTAATTTAAATAAATGAATAAAAGTAAAAAAAAATAATAAAATAGATGTAATCGTTACCCTGAGTGCATGCCCTAAGAAATTATAAATAGGTAATTTAAATAAATGAATAAAAGTAAAAATATAATAAAACAGATGTAATCGTTACCCTGAGTGCATGCCCTAAGAAATTATAAATAGGTCATTTAAATAAATGAATAAAAGTAAAAAAAATAATAAAACAGATGTAATCGTTACCCTGAGTGCATGCCCTAAGAAATTATAAATAGATAATTTAAATAAATGAATAAAAGTGAAAAAAATAATAATAAAACAGATGTAATCGTTACCCTGAGTGCATGCCCTAAGAAATTATAAATAGGTAATTTAAATGAATGAATAAAAGTAAAAAAAAATAATAAAACAGATGTAATCGTTACCCTGAGTGCATGCCCTAAGAAATTATAAATAGATAATTTAAATAAATGAATAAAAGTAAAAACAAATAATAAAACAGATGTAATCGTTACCCTGAGTGCATGCCCTAAGAAATTATAAATAGGTAATTTAAATAAATGAATAAAAGTAAAAAAAAATAATAAAACAGATGTAATCGTTACCCTGAGTGCATGCCCTAAGAAATTATAAATAGGCAATTTAAATTAATAAAAGTAAAAACAAATAATAAAACAGATGTAATCGTTACCCTGAGTGCATGCCCTAAGAAATTATAAATAGGTAATTTAAATAATTGAATAAAAGTAAAAACAAATAATAAAACAGATGTAATCGTTACCCTGAGTGCATGCCCTAAGAAATTATAAATAGGTAATTTAAATAAATGAATAAAAGTAAAAAAAAATAATAAAATAGATGTAATCGTTACCCTGAGTGCATGCCCTAAGAAATTATAAATAGATAATTTAAATAAATGAATAAAAGTAAAAAATAATAATAAAACAGATGTAATCGTTACCCTGAGTGCATGCCCTAAGAAATTATAAATAGGTAATTTAAATATATGAATAAAAGTAAAAAATAATAATAAAACAGATGTAATCGTTACCCTGAGTGCATGACCTAAGAAATTATAAATAAGTAATTTAAATAAATGAATAAAAGTAAAAAATAATAATAAAACAGATGTAATCGTTACCCTGAGTGCATGCCCTAAGAAATTATAAATAGATAATTTAAATATATGAATAAAAGTAAAAAATAATAATAAAACAGATGTAATCGTTACCCTGAGTGCATGCCCTAAGAAATTATAAATAGGTAATTTAAATATATGAATAAAAGTAAAAAATAATAATAAAACAGATGTAATCGTTACCCTGAGTGCATGCCCTAAGAAATTATAAATAGGTAATTTAAATATATGAATAAAAGTAAAAAATAATAATAAAACAGATGTAATCGTTACCCTGAGTGCATGCCCTAAGAAATTATAAATAGGTAATTTAAATATATGAATAAAAGTAAAAAATAATAATAAAACAGATGTAATCGTTACCCTGAGTGCATGCCCTAAGAAATTATAAATAGGTAATTTAAATAAATGAATAAAAGTAAAAAATAATAATAAAACAGATGTAATCGTTACCCTGAGTGCATGCCCTAAGAAATTATAAATAGGGAATTTAAATGAATTAATAAAAGTAAAAATAATAATAATAATAATATTGATAAATAGATAAATAAATAAGTTACACGTCGAAAAGCACTTAATACACAAACATGCAAAATAATAATAATAATAATAATAATAATAATAATAAACCTTTATTTCCATTACAATACAATGGGTATTCGTCAGCCGGGGCAAGCCCCAACCCCCCACTGTGGTGCCCTACCACAGCAGTTCCTGCCAGTAAACAGCTTAAACTGAATGAAGTACAGCATTATATAACAGGAGCTCAGAACACAAAATCCAAATTGATTTTCAACCGAATTTTTTTATATATTATTGCATAAAAGTCCCACACCAGCCGCCCGTTGTGATACTACAGCTAATGGGGCTACTGGACTTAAAAAGGACTCTCCACACCAGAAGCCCGTTGTGATACTATAGCTAAAGGGGCTTTTGGACTTGAATAGGACTCTCCACACCAGAAGCCCGTTGTGATACTACAGCTAAAGGGGCTTTTGGACTTAAATAGGACTCTCCACACCAGAAGCCCGTTGTGATACTACAGCTAATGGGGCTACTGGACTTAAAAAGGACTCTCCACACCAGAAGCCCGTGGTGATACTACAGCTAAAGGGGCTTTTGGACTTAAATAGGACTCTCCACACCAGAAGCCCGTTGTGATACTACAGCTAATGGGGCTATTGGACTTAACTAGGACTCTCCACACCAGAAGCCCGTTGTGATACTACAGCTAAAGGGGCTTTTGGACTTAAATAGGACTCTCCACACCACAAGCCCGTTGTGATACTACAGCTAATGGGGCTATTGGACTTAAATAGGACTCTCCACACCAGAAGCCCGTTGTGATACTACAGCTAATGGGGCTATTGGACTTATAGAGGACTCTCCACACCAGAAGCCCGTTGTGATACTACAGCTCAGCTAAAGGGGCTTTTGGACTTAAATAGGACTCTCCACACCAGAAGCCCGTTGTGATACTACAGCTAATGGGGCTATTGGACTTAACTAGGACTCTCCACACCAGAAGCCCGTTGTGATACAATAGCTAAAGGGGCTATTGGACTTAAATAGGACTCTCCACACCAGAAGCCCGTTGTGATACTACAGCTAAAGGGGCTTCTGGACTTAAATAGGACTCTCCACACCAGAAGCTCGTTGTGATACTACAGCTAAAGGGGCTTTTGGACTTAAATAGGACTCTCCTCACCAGAAGCTCGTTGTGATACTACAGCTAAAGGGGCTTTTGGACTTAAATAGGACTCTCCACACCAGAAGCCCGTTGTGATACTACAGCTAAAGGGGCTTTTGGACTTAAATAGGACTCTCCACACCAGAAGCCCGTTGTGATACTACAGCTAATGGGGCTATTGGACTTATATAGGACTCTCCACACCAGAAGCCCGTAGTGATACTACAGCTAATGGGGCTATTGGACTTAAATAGGACTCTCCACACCAGAAGCCCGTTGTGATATTACAGCTAAAGGGGCTTTTGGACTTAAATAGGACTCTCCACACCAGAAGCCCGTTGTGATACTACAGCTAATGGGGCTATTGGACTTAACTAGGACTCTCCACACCAGAAGCCCGTTGTGATACAATAGCTAAAGGGGCTATTGGACTTAAATAGGACTCTCCACACCAGAAGCCCGTTGTGATACTACAGCTAATGGGGCTATTGGACTTAACTAGGACTCTCAACACCAGAAGCCCATTGTGATATTACAGCTAAAGGGGTTTTTGGACTTCAATAGGACTCTCCACACCAGCCGCCCGTTGTGATACTATGGCTAAAGGGGCTTTTGGACTTAAATAGGACTCTCCACACCACAAGCCCGTTGTGATACTACAGCTAATGGGGCTATTGGACTTAAAAAGGACTCTCCACACCAGAAGCCCGTTGTGATACTACAGCTAAAGGGGCTTTTGGACTTAAATAGGACTCTCCACGCCAGAAGCCCGTTGTGATACTACAGCTAATGGGGCTATTGGACTTAACTAGGACTCTCCACACCAGAAGCCCGTTGTGATATTACTGCTAAAGGGGCTTTTGGACTTCAATAGGACTCTCCACACCAGCTGCCCGTTGTGATACTATGGCTAAAGGGGCTTTTGGACTTAAATAGGACTCTCCACACCAGAAGCCCGTTGTGATACTACAGCTAATGGGGCTATTGGACTTAAAAAGGACTCTCCACACCAGAAGCCCGTTGTGATATTACAGCTAAAGGGGCTTTTGGACTTAAATAGGACTCTCCACACCAGAAGCCCATTGTGATACTACAGCTAATGGGGCTATTGGACTTAACTAGGACTCTCCACACCAGAAGCCCGTTGTGATACAATAGCTAAAGGGGCTATTGGACTTAAATAGGACTCTCCACACCAGAAGCCCGTTGTGATACTACAGCTAATGGGGCTATTGGACTTAACTAGGACTCTCCACACCAGAAGCCCGTTGTGATATTACAGCTAAAGGGGCTTTTGGACTTCAATAGGACTCTCCACACCAGCCGCCCGTTGTGATACTATGGCTAAAGGGGCTTTTGGACTTAAATAGGACTCTCCACACCAGAAGCCCGTTGTGATACTACAGCTAATGGGGCTATTGGACTTAAAAAGGACTCTCCATACCAGAAGCCCGTTGTGATACTACAGCTAAAGGGGCTTTTGGACTTAAACAGGACTCTCCACGCCAGCCGCCCGTTGTGATACAATAGCTAAAGGAGCTATTGGACTTAACTAGGACTCTCCACACCAGAAGCCCGTTGTGATACTACAGCTAAAGGGGCTTTTGGACTTAAATAGGACTCTCCACACCAGAAGCCCGTTGTGATATTACAGCTAAAGGGGCTATTGGACTTAAATAGGACTCTCCACACCAGAAGCCCGTTGTGATACTACAGCTAATGGGGCTATTGGACTTAAATAGGACTCTCCACACCAGAAGCCCGTTGTGATACTACAGCTAATGGGGCTATTGGACTTAACTAGGACTCTCCACACCAGAAGCCCGTTGTGATATTACAGCTAAAGGGGCTTTTGGACTTCAATAGGACTCTCCACACCAGCCGCCCGTTGTGATACTATGGCTAAAGGGGCTTTTGGACTTAAATAGGACTCTCCACACCAGAAGCCCGTTGTGATACTACAGCTAATGGGGCTATTGGACTTAAAAAGGACTCTCCACACCAGAAGCCCGTTGTGATATTACAGCTAAAGGGGCTTTTGGACTTAAATAGGACTCTCCACACCAGAAGCCCGTTGTGATACTACAGCTAATGGGGCTATTGGACTTAACTAGGACTCTCCACACCAGAAGCCCGTTGTGATACAATAGCTAAAGGGGCTATTGGACTTAAATAGGACTCTCCACACCAGAAGCCCGTTGTGATACTACATCTAATGGGGCTATTGGACTTAACTAGGACTCTCCACACCAGAAGCCCGTTGTGATACTACATCTAATGGGGCTTTTGGACTTCAATAGGACTCTCCACACCAGCCGCCCGTTGTGATACTATGGCTAAAGGGGCTTTTGGACTTAAATAGGACTCTCCACACCAGAAGCCCGTTGTGATACTACAGCTAATGGGGCTATTGGACTTAAAAAGGACTCTCCACACCAGAAGCCCGTTGTGATACTACAGCTAAAGGGGCTTTTGGACTTAATTAGGACTCTCCACGCCAGCCGCCCGTTGTGATACAATAGCTAAAGGAGCTATTGGACTTAACTAGGACTCTCCACACCAGAAGCCCGTTGTGATACTACAGCTAAAGGGGCTTTTGGACTTAAATAGGACTCTCCACACCAGAAGCCCGTTGTGATATTACAGCTAAAGGGGCTATTGGACTTAAATAGGACTCTCCACACCAGAAGCCCGTTGTGATACTACAGCTAATGGGGCTATTGGACTTAAATAGGACTCTCCACACCAGAAGCCCGTTGTGATACTACAGCTAATGGGGCTATTGGACTTAACTAGGACTCTCCACACCAGAAGCCCGTTGTGATATTGCAGCTAAAGGGGCTTTTGGACTTCAATAGGACTCTCCACACCAGCCGCCCGTTGTGATACTATGGCTAAAGGGGCTTTTGGACTTAAATAGGACTCTCCACACCAGAAGCCCGTTGTGATACTACAGCTAATGGGGCTATTGGACTTAAAAAGGACTCTCCACACCAGAAGCCCGTTGTGATATTACAGCTAAAGGGGCTTTTGGACTTAAATAGGACTCTCCACACCAGAAGCCCGTTGTGATACTACAGCTAATGGGGCTATTGGACTTAACTAGGACTCTCCACACCAGAAGCCCGTTGTGATACAATAGCTAAAGGGGCTATTGGACTTAAATAGGACTCTCCACACCAGAAGCCTGTTGTGATACTACAGCTAATGGGGCTATTGGACTTAACTAGGACTCTCCACACCAGAAGCCCGTTGTGATATTACAGCTAAAGGGGCTTTTGGACTTCAATAGGACTCTCCACACCAGCTGCCCGTTGTGATACTATGGCTAAAGGGGCTTTTCGACTTAAATAGGACTCTCCACACCAGAAGCCCGTTGTGATACTACAGCTAATGGGGCTATTGGACTTAAAAAGGACTCTCCACACCAGAAGCCCGTTGTGATACTACAGCTAAAGGGGCTTTTGGACTTAATTAGGACTCTCCACGCCAGCCGCCCGTTGTGATACAATAGCTAAAGGAGCTATTGGACTTAACTAGGACTCTCCACACCAGAAGCCCGTTGTGATACTACAGCTAAAGGGGCTTTTGGACTTAACTAGGACTCTCCACACCAGAAGCCCGTTGTGATATTACAGCTAATGGGGCTTTTGGACTTAAATAGGACTCTCCACACCAGAAGCCCGTTGTGATACTACAGCTAATGGGGCTATTGGACTTAAATAGAACTCTCCACACCAGAAGCCCGTTGTGATACTACAGCTAAAGGGGCTTTTGGACTTAAATAGGACTCTCCACACCAGAAGCCCGTTGTGATACTACAGCTAATGGGGCTATTGGACTTAAATAGGACTCTCCACACCAGCCGCCCTTTGTGATACTACAGCTACAGGGGCTTTTGGACTTAAATGGGACTCTCCAGGAAAGTTCGGTGTTAAGTCTTCCTTCAGTTACGGTTCTTTTTCTATGCTTACATCAACACCGAAAATTCTTGGATATTCGCTACACATCTGACAAGTCACAACACTCCCAATCTCTGTTCCATTTTACTTTAAGTTTACTTCGATGAGGGCAGATTTATTCATTTCGTGTTTTAGCCCGTCCTGGTGTCACAATCATATATATATATATATATATATATATATATATATATATATATATATATATATATATATATATATATATATATATATATATATATATATATATATATGTGTGTGTGTGTGTATGTATGTACATATCTTCCAAAATATTATAAACCATGAATGTCATTTCTCTAAAGCATTGAATAAATTCTTCTATAGAAGACAAAAAACTTATCAAGGGGAAAAAAATCAAAAATTAAGTATAAATGTTTCTGGAGGACCGCCGTAGCGCAGTGGTAGAATACTCGACTTGGGAGGTGGTGGGCTAGCTTTTGAACCCAAGGAGGGGCGATAGGAAAGGCATCCAACCCAAATTCCCCAGCTTCAGTCTGTCTGTGTCCACCCCCAAATGGGAACCAATAGTGGTATATAAAACGAAAAATAAAACAGCAAAAATAGTTCTGGCCATTACGAAGTTAAGTCAAAAGAATTTTGGCAAATCCGATCCAATCACAGCGTTATAATCTCTAATCTCTAATCCTTTCTATTCTTAAATCCTAGACTGGCTCACGGTTCTAGAGGGATATCTGAGAAATTCTGTAGAATTTTTCCAGAGAAAAAAATTCCATAGAATTTTTCAAGAGAAAAAAAATTCTATAGAATTTTTCAAGAGAAAAACAATTCTATAGAAATTTTCCAGAGAGAAAAAATTCTATAGAATTTTTCAAGAGAAAAAAAATTCTATAGAATCAAGAAAAAAATTCTATAGAATTTTTCAAGAGAAAAAAATTCTAGAGAATTTTTCAAGATAAAACAATTCTATAGAATTTTTCAACAGAAAATATTCTATAGAATTTTTCCAGAGAAAAAAATTCTATAGAATTTTTCAAGAGAAAAAAAATTCGATGCATTCAGTGGTGTGATAGCTATGCTTTGATCCTTACGCGACCTAATGAACCCAAGAACGTAGTTTTAAAGAACCTGTTTAGCACGTGAATATAAGGATAGAACCTGAGTATCTGTGACAGCAAGTGCAGTATTCAAAGGAGAGAGAGAGAGAGAGAGAGAGAGAGAGAGAGAGAGAGAGAGAGAGAGAGAGAGAGAGAGAGAGAGAGAGAGAGAGAGAGAGAGAGAGAGAGAGAGATATAGAATATAATTCAGCTTTACCTCCCTTTTTTAGAGAGGGATTACCTTGCTGAGGCCCTCAGTTTTTTTCTGATCATAGAGAGACTTTAGGAACCTCAACATGAAACTTTAGATAACTTGTCCTTGGCTCGTCTGTATCCGGGATCAAAATCCGATCGCTTTGATTGTGTGAGAGAGAGAGAGAGAGAGAGAGAGAGAGAGAGAGAGAGAGAGAGAGAGAGAGAGAGAGAGAGAGAGAGAGAGAGAGAGAGAGAGAGAGAGAGAGAGAGAGAGTAATTAAGGTGTAGATACCGAGAGCTTAAATATCGTTCACAAAAGTAAGTAGCACTTGTAAGATGAACCCGGAATTATTCTTAGATAAGACACAGGTCAAAACAAGATAACGCTAAAATGTCACCATGACTAGATAAATTCTGAGAAATTATGATTGTCAGATACCTGACATTTAGGCCGCTTTCACACCAAAGTGGCACGTCACACGTGGCATGCCACGTGGCACGCCAGTTGAAAACGAACATCCGGAAATATATGTAACATTTCACATAGAAGTGGCGTGACATGTCCCATGTGCCACGTGCTACTTGTGTGCCACTCAATGTTCTCAGCTGAAGAACTTTGTTATATGAATACTGGTGCCAGCTGTCAGGGTATAAGCTAATAAGCTCATAATTATTCTTTTAGTCAACGAGGCCAGTTCAAAGTTTAATGAACATTTGTGGCAGCTCAAAAGCAATAAGCTCATAATTATTCTTGTAGTAAACGGTGCCAGTTCAAAGTTTAATGAACATTTGTGGCAGCTCAGAATCAATAAGCTCATAATTATTCTTTTTTTAACGGTGCCAGTTCAAAGTTTAATGAACATTTGTGGCAGCTCAAAAGCAATAAGCTCATAATTATTCTTTTAGTTAACGGTGACAGTTCAAAGTTTAATGAACATTTGCGCCTGCTCAAAAGCAATAAGCTCATAATTATTCTTTTAGTTAACGGTACCAGTTCAAAGTTTAATGAACATTTGTGCCAGCTCAGAAGCAATCTTGCTAATATCCACTGGTACAGAGCTGCAACAACAGAAATACAACATATATTATCATTCTATTTACCACATAAAACATGCTAATACTCAAGGCTATAAGTTTGGTACCAGCGAACATTTATGTCAGCTCAATAGTACATTCATATACACATGCCTCATTCCCCACTGTAAGGGGGGTGGCCGAGCAAAGAAACGCACATTCACCAAGATCCACACATACCTCAACCACTTCTCTCAGCTCCTTGAGAATAAAGGGCTGCCACATTTCCCCCCTACCACCCTGTTTCGGTCATTCACAAGGTAGTCGGGCAAGGATATTCTACAGTGAGTCCTGACAGTAGCAGCTGGTTTACTCCCACAGCTTCATTACATGGCAACTCCCCTCACACCCGTCCATTACAGTTCACTGAGTTAGCAGGTGCGAGAAATCCCTTTGGGCCGCGTCATACATGCACAGTCTTCTTCCATTCATTCCTATCTCTTGCAAGCACTCTTCTCTGTTCCACTGAAATTCCAAGTGCAGTCAGTGCTCTTTTCACGCCATCCATCCATCTCATTCTAGGTCTCCCTCTTGACCTAACTTCAATCACTTCTGCACTCAACACTCTCTTCACTATTTGTTCATCACTCATCCAATCCATGTGTCTAAACCAACTCAACACTCTCTAATCTAACCTTTCCAACACTTCATTCCAAAACCTGTTCTCTGCCTGACATCCTCATTTCTTACTCTATCTATTCAAGATACACCAATCATACCTCTCAAACACCTCATCTCCATTACATTCAACTTGTTCCTTTCATCCTCTCTTGCATTCCAAGTCTCTCCTCCACATAATGCTGTCGTCACAATCACACCTTCATATATTCTTCTCTTTGCATTCATTCCTAAATCTCTGTTTCTCATTACACTTTTCAACCCAACTACACATTTATTTGCTTCCTTCACTCTGTGATTTACCTCTACATCCACTTGTCCACTACTTGATGCATGCGACCCCGGATACTTAAAACTCCCAACTTCTTCATGCAACTCCCTATTCACTCCTACATTCAATCTGCCCCATTAACACTCCTCGTGCATCTCATGACTTTACTTTTAACAATATTCATCTGCAACTTCCTTCTTTCACACACACCAATAAACTCAGTCACCAAATTATTCAATTCATTCTCAGTATCAGCCACCAGTACAGTATCATCCACAAATAGCAACTGATTTAATTTCCACAACGTTCCATCCCCACCCACTAATTCCAAGTCTCTGTCTAATACTCTTTCATATACTTCCCTTACCACTCCATCCATACACACATTAAACAACCATGGCAACATTTCACAACCTTGACATAAACCTACATTCACCTCAAACCAATCATTCATACCATACCAACTCTCACACAATCTACTTTTCATGTAAAAACTCTTCACCGCATTCAACAAACTTCCACTTATTCCATACAGTGGCAACACACTCCACAACACCTGTCGATCTACCCTGTCATACGCTTTCTATAAGTCTATAAAACCCCAAAAGTGTCCCTACCTCTTTCCAAGAGCTTCTCACACACCTGTTTTACCGTAAACACCTGATCCACACATCTTCCTCTCAGCTTAATAATGATCTTGCTTAAAGTGGCCTTTGGGACAAATATGCAATAATAGGGAAACAATAAGGATTGTGATACTATTTCCAAACCACCATATCAACATGACACTCAGTCTTCTGCTGCCACTGAATAACTGTGCCATTTCTATAGCAGTTTTGCTAATAATAACCAATGGAATAAATTCTCAGTAACAGAAAAATACAAGTTGCTATAATGCCATTTACTAAAATATGCAAATACTCCAAGCTACATGCATTCGGTGGCAATGAACATGTGGAGCGGTTCAACAGCTAGATCCAAATAATTCTTGACACAAAGTTGAGCACCAGAAAAAAATTCTAATTGCAATTCTTTGTTATTCATTTAACTTATTAATAATCCCACCAACAATTCACTGGGGCCAATGAACACTGCACAAACTCATTACCTGTCTTACAAATAACATTTGGCACAATACTGCAACTACAGAAAAAAAAACATAAAGAACATACTGCTGTCTAATAAACTAATCTTGCAATACTCCCAACAAGTTTCTTGTGCCAGGGAAGATTTGCATCAACTCCATTACAATCTTGTAAACAATTATCGCAACATAATTGTTGGTTCCAGCTTACTACTAAGCTGAAGAAATTTGTTATATGGGTACTGGTGCCAGCTTTCAGGGGATATGCTAATAAGCTCATAATTATTCTTTAGTTAAAGGTGCCAGTTCAAAGTTTGAATTTAAATTCCTGCCATATTAATCTCCTGGCAATAATAAAGTCCAAAGATAAATTTTTACTATTGAGTGGGACAGAGAGTATTTTCTTGTGATATGTTGTTTCACCTGATCATCATTATGGAGGTATTACCACTGCAAATTATAAACTTTGATCCAAGAGAAAATCTCTGCAGTATGAGGTCAATTTTCAAAAACAAAAGTTGATCTAAAAACTGACAGGCCTATCATGCATAGTGCTCTTAAGTGTGCAGAATATACAGCAGGCTATTAAAATAAGTAGATGTACAGCACAGCAGTAACATGCTGGTATACATAGCTTAGAGTTTCCTCTTCTTCTTCTTCACACATCCACTGAAAGAATGCTCAAAAATTATAACTCTGTCCTAAAAGGCAGCTACCGAGCAATCACAGGTAGAACATACAAGGCATATATGAGGAGCTAGTACAGTACCAGTAGAAATATAACCTACTAGCACCAAATTCTTTTGCCTAGATCATTCCGGTTCCCATTACCTCATCATCTAGTGACATACCTAGGCCAAACTCCTGCTGATAAACTTGAACTATGTCTTAATAAAAGCGATAAGTAAAATGTACATGTGATATTACGAATGTAGGCCTTGGAAACTATCCACATTTTCTTACAATTCACCTAAAATTCACCTATAATTCACCTAAAATCTTCTGATATATGCACATAAACTGACTAATGCAGTTTGGACAATGCCTTACTTGCGTAATGCCCACGACATGCAAGAAAGAACAGCGGATATGCAAGGATACGCAAAAACAACTGTCACAATGGTCCCAAACTGCAGTCACATCTGGTGAGTATATAGAAAACATTGTTCCAATAATATTGAGGTATTGTGAACTCACAAATATTGTAAATTTCAACATCAAGAGGACAAAAGCCCCGTGTTTATATATTGCAGATTCTCTTCAAACAGTTTGTTCATGATATAAGTTATATTATTGAAGCCTAGGTCTCAAGGCACAGAATTCCACCCATGATCCACAATATCTTTAATGTACTTTATATCATTCCAGAGAATTGACAGAGATTAGTACACGACAGGACCCAACTATCGTCTTGAGTCTCCAAAAGGTTTTGTTAAACTTCGCAAGAAGGCACACCGACCTAGCCCTTGGCAGAAACGAGTTTGTGACGTAAAACCGATCATATACAATCAGGCTCGATTCTGATCTATGAAGGACATGGATTTAATACCAAGAGACATATTTTTATTTTTTAATGTGAGTTACAGAAGTGTCAATCTGTTTACCATCGAAGCTCGAGATTATTTAAGATACTGTTCTACCACTGACGCGACACATAACCCCTGGAGCTACCTGGTTACTATTGTCACACTCATCTAATAGCATTGTCACTAAGCCTACTGAGTGAACAAGGGCTATACTACCTCAAAGGGGATGCCACTACCCTCTTTTCCATATTCCAGAGGAGCTCTGACGAAGAGACGAGCTGTAGAGAACCACTCTGGAATGCTCAACTCGGTCCTCTTAGATGTGAGCCAGAGAATACATTCATTGAATTACAAGAGGATACACACACATGGGTACAGAAAGAATAGTACGCTCGTATTCCCTGAGTATCGTAAATGCTTAAAAGTAATATTTCAGAATGTTGGAGAGAAGCGATTTCTTAACTTAAATTTGAATAGTAGAAAAAACACAGAAAATATCCAGAAAGAATTCTAAAATGAAGAGAATATGTATTAACAAATATAACAACTGAAGTATCTCCTCCCAGAGTGCCCGGCGTAACAATTTCAGAGAGAAACTAGAGATGGGGAATGTTGTGACATGTCAGATGGGAAGGGCTGAAGGGATGTGTTAGGTTCGGTTGGGTTAGGTTAGGTTTGGTTAGGTTAGGTTAAGTTAGGTCTGTCTGTTTATCTACCTTGGAATATATGGATGGATGGATGGATGGATGGATGAATAAAGACCTAACCCAACCTAACCTAATCTGACCAACCCTAAACAGACAGACAAACAGACAGACAGTACTGAAGAATCTCCCCCATAACTCAGATCAACTGAAGAATCTCCCCCCTGGGTGGGTCTGGGGGTGAGATTCTGCAGTTGATCCATAATAATAATAATAATAATAATAATAATAATAATAATAATAATAATAATAATAATAATAATAATAATAATAATAATAGATAAATAAATAAATAAACACACACACACTGATATATTACAGAACGAGATTCGTTAGGGACCTCGGAAAGCATTTCCACAAACCAGTCATTAAGAGAGACTTAACAACAACAAGAGTAATTAGGTCACGAGAGGCATTTACTTATGACCCTGCCTTTTATCAGGACCAGGGTAATGGATTTACCCTTAAGGGGTATCTATCCACTGCCCTACCAACTCCATCTATCCTCTGTCGATGGGTTTTTCCTAATGATCCTATAGGGTCGCTTTATTTTACTAACTCATTAGAAATTAGTGCTTGGATTAAATATATTAATATTTAAGTTCGGATACCTTTAGACTTTCTACTATCTATTATACCTCTATTTCTTTAGCTTTTCCTATGTTCCTAAAGGGTCGCTGTTTTTTGCTAACCCATTACAGGCTAGTGCTTGGTTTCGGTTTAATATTTTTAAGGCCAGATGGCCAGAGACTACCTACCCTGTATCCCTGTGCGCCTTTGCTATATAAAATACAGGTTA